>CAAKHG010045136.1:0-10598 GCA_901007715.1 Dactylopterus volitans
AGAGCTCTGCCTCAATCCGTGTGGATCCTCTCCAGTTAATCATTGTTAAAGTTAGCATAAATGTCTGTAGTTCTAACCACATTTCCCTAAATTATCATTTCAACTGGAAAAATGATATAGATCATCAATAAAATTATTTCATTCTCTTTCCCCATTCACTCACTTATCTGGGGATAAATAACAGAGTCTTTAGCAACTAAAGTACTGCAGAAGACAACATTGGCCATTGAATCATCAGGTTTATAACTTCATGCCATCTTTGTGGTATATGGGTGTGGATGTGTGTTTGGATAGGAGACAAGGCTCTAGATGGCTACAGCAAAAAGAAGTATGTCTGCAAGCTGCTCTTCATTTTTCTTCTCGGCCACGATATCGACTTTGGACACATGGAAGCTGTAAACCTCCTCAGCTCCAACAAGTATACCGAGAAACAAATTGTGAGTAGAAAGAAACATGTAGTTTCCACAATTTTAGAGGGTTTTATGATAAAGTCAAGAAATGTGTTGTATTTTAATGTTATAAAGTTTTTGTTAAGAAGCAAATTTGCAAAATCTTATTGAATTTCCCTCATTTTGCCATCGTTTTTCTATGTCCCCCCTGCAGGGTTACCTGTTCATCTCAGTGCTGGTGAACTCCAATAGCGACTTAATCCGTCTAATCAACAACGCCATCAAGAATGACCTAGCAAGCCGCAACCCTACTTTCATGAACCTGGCTCTGCACTGTATTGCCAACGTGGGCAGCAGAGAAATGGCTGAGGCTTTTGCATTAGAAATTCCCCGCATCTTGGTGGCAGGGTGTGTACTTATTATAAACTCGAATTTGCTAGCAAGTAGAAGTTGAGCATGAAAACACTCGCGCCACTTTTAAATAGACTGCTTAGTAATGCCTATGAGAAGAGTCCACCTCTTTGCTTCGTTCCAGACAGTAGATCAAACAAAAACAATGACATAATTCCATCCTGCTCTCTGATTTTATACGACACAGCAGAATCAAAGCAGTGCCGTGTCAATACAACAGTGGCATTAACTACTTCTGGGTTATCTAGTGTGATGCTGCTCCGCCATTTACACAGATTCTGTTTTGCCTCTGTAACTACCTCAAATGCTGGCTTAACAGTGGCTCAACACAGACACCTATTCCCTCACAGGGCATTTTATCTAAAACTGTGGGATTTTTAGTGAACCTTCAAAGGCCTGTGCTATTTTAGTACTTGCTATTTCTGCCAAATAAATCAGGACTGACATTACAAGGATTTCTTATAACTTTGAGCAACAATGTGACCATTGGATTATTGTGTTATGTATTATGTACTGTATTGTGCTGAGTTAATTTGTTTTTTGCTTGCCTGGAGCAGGGACAGCATGGATAGCGTGAAGCAGAGTGCAGCACTATGTCTTTTGCGGCTGAACAGGACATCTCCTGACCTGGTTCCAATGGGTGAATGGACAGCCAGAGTGGTCCATCTTCTCAATGATCAGCACCTGGCAAGACTTGCATACTCACTAATGTCTAACACGCCGTTATACTCCTGAAAACACACTCTATTGCCCAAATCAAATTTTCTCAGAATAATGAAAAAATATCTCAGTGTATTTTTTTCCTACAAAGGTGTGTCTGTCTGTCTCCAGGGAGTGGTTACCGCAGCCACCAGTCTAATCACCACTCTGGCTCAGAAGAGTCCTGATGACTTCAAAACATCCATTTCACTGGCTGTGGCCCGGCTCAGTAGAGTGGGTGTCATTTTGTTGTTTGACTTCATTTCAATGAGGTCAGAGATCATGAATGTAGTACTAACATCTTGTTCTTGCTTGTCCAGATCGTGACTTCAGCATCAATTGACCTTCAGGACTATACATACTATTTTGTTGCTGCACCCTGGCTGTCTGTGAAATTGCTCCGCCTTCTACAGTGCTACCCTCCACCTGGTATGGTACAGTACAGTCTTGTATTTCCTGTTGGGTTAAAGCAGATTGAAACAATAAGCTGCACATGGCTGAAGTACTGGCACAACAAAAAATGATTGGTTTACTCTTACTTTTTTATTGCAGAGGATGCTGCACTACGAAGTCGTCTGACAGAATGTTTGGAGACCATCCTGAACAAAGCTCAGGAGCCACCCAAGTCCAAGAAGGTCCAGCACTCAAATGCAAAGAATGCTGTTCTGTTCGAAGCCATCTCCCTAATTATCCATCATGACAGGTTAGTCAGACTCATAGGGATTCTCAGTTTTTCACTGGTCATTCTATGGTTCTATGGTGTAATCTCTCAAATACTTTTTGAATTTCATTTCTTTCTGCAGAGGCTGAGAAATTAATTATTTAGTAGGTGTTTATGCTATTGTTGAATTTCCAGAAAAACTTCAGATTTTAGGAGGTTGTTCTAAAATCACCCATAAGTTTCACAGGCATTTTTGCCAGGGGTTTTAGGCCTAATATGCTTTCTTGGTTGACTGAGAAGCACATTCCATCAGTAAAGTTAGTTAAAAAAAACATGGCAGCAATTAAACAGAATATCTTTATAATGTTCAAAGTTTAGGGATTATTTGCCGCATATCATCAACATTGCTGCGACACGGTGGTGCGGTGGTTAGTGCTGTTGCCTCATAGCAAGAAGGTTGCAGGTTCACTGCCCGGACTGGGATTTTCTATGTGGACTTTGCGTGCTCTCCCCGTGTCTGCGTGGGTTCTTTCCGGGTACTCCGGCTTCCTCCCACCTCCAAAGCATGCTGAGGTTAATTGGCTACTCTAAATTGCCTGTAGGTGTGCGTGTGAGTGGCCCTTGCGATGAGCTGGCGACTCGTCCAGGGTGTACCCTGCCGTTCGCCCATTGTCAGCTGGGATCAGCTCCAGCACGACCGCGACTCGTAACCAGAATAAGGAAGAAGATGAGATGAGATATCATCAACATTGTGTCCAGTTGTCATAATTTTTTTTTTGAAAAAGCAGCAGTATCATCTCAGTGAAATTGGTCAATATCTGCACTAGTGATGAAGAAAGTCTTCATTGGCTAGTTAGCTACTATGTGGGTTCATGTTGTTTTGTGATAGGCCAGCAACACACAAGGCTCTGTCTCCTTTCCTACAGAAATTGCTATAACTCTGCTGAAGCATACAGATGGAATCCTGTCATTGTCACAAATAAACACAAATCACTGATCACTGAAGTCTATTCTTTCAAATGTATAAATTTACTGCAAATTCACTGTAAGAGTTCTCCTTGCGTTCATCATAAATACTAATACTTATTTTAATAAAACGTAGTTCTGTAAATGCCGCTCTTGCTCTTGTGAATTAAAGCATTGATTTGAGGTTTAATACTGAGCCTGTTCCGTAGTTTATAATGAATAAAGAATTTATCAACTTGTGTTAACAGTCTGTAATTAGTTCTCATGCTGTTGTGATAAAAACTTTGATCTCAATTGTGAGGCTGTTATGAAAATAGCTTTCAGTATAGTCATGTATAATTTTTTGATCCATTCATGAATTTCAGCCATAAATTAACAAGCAACATCCACTTCAAGATTTTTGTTTGATACAGATACAGATAATGAATGACATGAATACTACAGTTGTAATGTCTTGTCTTTCAGTGAGCCCACCCTATTGGTTCGAGCCTGCAATCAGCTAGGCCAGTTTCTTCAGCACCGGGAAACCAACCTTCGTTATTTGGCTTTGGAGAGCATGTGCACACTGGCCAGCTCTGAGTTTTCTCATGAAGCAGTGAAGACACATATAGAAACTGTTATTAACGCTTTAAAGGTAAGCCCTTCATCTGTTGTTTTCATAATCGTTTCCAAGTTATTGAGAAAAAGACTCTTGTGGGTGCTTATGTCTTGCTCTCCTTTGTAACGTTGAAGATCCAAGGTTATTGTTAATAACGTGTTTGTCACAAAGATACTAAACACTGTCTCAGTTCACAGAAGGTTGTTGAAGCTCCAAAAGCCACAGGACCTGTTGTTAGAGATCGAGCTCTTAAAAATCCCTTAAAAAAGTTTTTTCATACAGAAAACACAGCTTGTGTTTGTTGTTCTTTTTCCTCGTTTTTTTCATTATTTAAATGGTGACCCTGTTAGAACAAGAAACTTTGTATCATCCATATCATTACTTTTTGCTTCATGAATATCATGCATGCTCTTATTGTGACAAAGATATGACACTTACATATTGTTAAAGTGCTACTGTGGGTTTCTGACACCATTGAAACTAAATATTACTCAATTTAACATTTTAAAATATTGTCAGGAAATGTTCATCACCTTTTAAGAACAATTTGTACAAAGAAATTCTCTATATTTGCAGATATCCAACTTCAATACAATTTAAATACATAAGCACAACTGACAGAGTAATCCATTATTTCATGTCTTCTGTTTGTGTTTCCTATATAGACAGAGCGTGATGTAAGCGTTCGTCAGCGGGCTGTGGATCTGCTTTATGCAATGTGTGATCGGAGCAATGCCAAGCAGATCGTAGCAGAGATGTTAAGCTACCTGGAAACTGCTGATTACTCTATCAGAGAGGAGATTGTAGGTCTTCCATACATGGTTGTATATTACTTATTTGCCCCATGCCCTGCTCTTGCCCTGAAGCAATTGCCTCTTTTCCCCAGGTGCTTAAGGTGGCCATCTTGGCAGAGAAATATGCTGTGGACTACACATGGTACGTGGATACTATCCTCAACCTCATCCGCATCGCTGGGGACTACGTCAGCGAGGAGGT
The DNA here is from genome assembly GCA_901007715.1 of Dactylopterus volitans. Classification (NCBI taxonomy): domain Eukaryota; kingdom Metazoa; phylum Chordata; class Actinopteri; order Syngnathiformes; family Dactylopteridae; genus Dactylopterus; species Dactylopterus volitans. Next base: position 4,721 of record CAAKHG010045136.1, read on the forward strand.
GTGGTATCGTGTCATCCAGATTGTCATAAACCGAGATGATGTTCAAGGGTACGCTGCCAAGACCGTGTTTGAGGTGAGTTTGACTCATTAAGTCTTAAAACACAATTTCTGAGCATTTATGCCCACGTGGGAGCCATAGGATGAGGAGGTTGAGTTGGAATGGACTAGAACTTTGTAGACATATGAGAATCCATATATATCAGTCACATGGGTTACCACTGGCAAAACCCTGTTCTCTTTCATAATATTTCACTCGATGTCTCACTATGGGATGCACCACCTCTCTGCAGCCCTCAGAAGCATCAATCTCATTATGCAAATCTTGATTGTTTGTGTATCCGTCCGCACCAGGTAGTGCCACCTACCTCAAGTACTTCATGCGGACTGTACCACCTCATTCAAACACCTCTTCTCACTCGGAGCATATTGCGTCCAGAGCTTGCAAGCTTAACTGTCCACAGACCGATCTAATTAGCTTTGGTCGCCGGGCGCGACCTATTCTAGGATACCTTTCTAACTTGATATTCTTTGAAGAAGCTTGGTGTTTCCCCTGGCCCCCCACAGCTCAGCCAGCACTAACCTCGACGCCCCACTACGGCGTTTCGAGTTTGAGATATTAGCATACCAGTTAATATCTCGATTACTTACGGTTAATTCACCAAAGTTGACCTCCTCAATTCCCTGACCGCACACCAGCTTGCGTGGAATGGAGGAAAAACTCCTTCACACAAGAGGACACAGAGACTCTGAGGCCCTCCCTGCCGCTGCAGGAACTTGATTGCAGGCAAAGATCCAAACCAGGTTTGCTCAAGCTGCCTGGGGCTGGCTCACGCCCAATAGGCACTCTTTGTTCCCGGCTCATGTCGACACTGCGCAGTCTTTACTCTCGACTCTCCACATGCCTGTCCAGTATGGACCCCTCTCTCAACTCCGACATCACTGATGTCGAGGAAGGAGTGAAGTTGGGGGCTGCTGCTGTGGCAGCTCTGGGTGCTAGCGCCAGCTGGGGCTCTCAGCTGGACCTAGTGACGGACCCCCCGCTGGAGGAAGATGTCCTGGAACTTGACTATGGTGAGGATGAGAATGCTGTCCCAAGTCTCCTCAAATCGGAGGATGAGGAGGAAGACGACATTTTCATCACGCTGGTCCCGGCTGCGCAACCCGCTACCTCCATCTGCACTGTACACCAGCTTCTCCCCTTCCCAGCTCAGACATGCTCGATGTGTGCAAATGCGCCGCTGCCCAACTGGCCATCCCTTGGCCGGCTGTAGTAGCGCAGACCACCAGATCCCGCTATGAGGGTAAGACCTTGCCCTTGCCCAAGAGTGCAACGAAGTAGCGTCTCCCCGTCTTCCCAGTCTTGACACCTGCTGCTGCCCAAGCCACGCAGTTTAGAATTCCTAAACGGCCGAAACTCCCAGCCACTTCGCCCGCCGTGTCCGCTGGCCAAAAAATCCCCGGCCCCGGTTGCAGCTCCGCCGCCACACCATGTACAATCTGCCACCTTCCAGGCCAGGAAGAAGAAACAGGTGCTCTGAGAGGCCCTTTCTCCTCCAGTGATGCAACTGGAAGTTCCCTTTTCGCTTGCTCCACCAGTTTGGTTTTTGAGCGTGCTTACCAGGGCCCCCTATGGTCCCACCTCCTGGCTGCCACGGACCGTGCCAGAACAAGATGGGAAGGACGGATGTTTTACGGCGGAGGGTTTAGTGGTTACACCTCCCCTATGTCCACAAGCACGCACACAATTTTTTTCACAAAACAATAAAAAGTGTTCCGCTGTCGCATCCAGGCCAAGTGCCGAGAGTGCAGCAAAAGAAAGAAAAAACTAGCAAAATAAACAGTGCGGTGACGACATCCGCTTTCTTTCCCTGTCGGAGGGCTGCAGCTCTCCCCAGGGCGGAGACGGTGGAAACTCCGTCACTCCACTGTTGTTCCAGGCAAAGATGCGTCGCGTCACCGAAACGCCATGTCACTATTCCTCCAGGAGAGGGTGCCACCACTCCGTGTGTGGGGCCACTCATAGAGGAAAGGCTGCAAGGTGTGTCTCCCCTCTCCCTCAGGTGGGAGAGGTACAGTACTCTCACAGCCTCGCCCTGGGTGTTAAGGACGATTGCAAAGGGATACAGGCTGCAGTTGGCTGTGATTTGCCAGCATGATTCATTCCCTGGCTCAGGGAGAATTGGCTTGCGTTTTACAGAATGACATTTTTTCACTGTTAAACAAAGGACACACGGTGTCAGAGCGGGTTTTACTCCAGGTATTTTCATGTCCCCAAATGGGGGGAAATGGTATTCGCCCGATCCTGGACTTACATGCTTGGAACAGATACCTCAGGAAATACAAGTTCAGGATGCTTACGCACGCATCCCTACTGCATCTTGTGCGATAGAACGATTGGTTCGCTTCTGTCGACCTGAAAGACGCATATTTCCATATCCCAATCTAACCTCCCCACAGAAAGTATCTAAGGTTTGCTTTCCCTAAGCTCGAGGTTGTTTTTTTATGGTGTACGGTGGCGGCAATAGCCCCACTGAGACGCTTAGCTACGTACCTGGACGATTGGATGCTGCGAGCCCAGTCAGAACAAGTGGCCAGGGTGCACATGTGCGTTCTCTTACGGCGCCTGTCCGATCTAGGCTTTGTGAAAAATGCAGAGAAGAGCATGCTGTTCCTGATGCAGAGCATAGTGTTTCTGGGATTATCTCTGGATTCGGTGGCTTTCACAGCACGCCTCTCGGCGGAACAGGTGAAAACCTTCAGGGCATGCCTCGGGTTTTTTCAACCAGGCAAATCTGTTCTATTCAGGTTGTGTCTTTGATTACATGGACTGATGGCGTCCGCTGTCATTGAAGTTCACCCGGTTATCTTCATAAGAGGGATTTCCAGCTTTCAGTGGCCTCATGCGTCAGGGCGCTGCGTCACTGGTGAGCCCTGTCTTTTCTGATGCAGGGGGTGCCTATGGGCCCTGTCCTGTCCAGGAAAGTGGTCACTGCGAATGCCAGCCTGACAGGCTGGGGCTGAGTTCAGGTCGGTCTGTGAGAGGCATTTGGAGTATGGCTCTCCAGCGGTCTCACATACATTTTATGGAATTCTCAATGGTGTTCCTTTCCCTGAAACATTTCCTCCCATTTCTCAGAGGTCATCATGTCCTAGTAAGGACAGACAATACAACGACAGTGGCATACATCAACCGTCAAGGGGGGACTACGCTCCCTACGGGTGCAAACGTGAGTGCGCAGGCTGATCATCTGGAGTTGCGGGTGTCTCCTCTCATTGAGAGCGACACATGTACCAGGGATCATGAACACAGGCACAGACATGCTGTCCAGGGGTGCGCCACTGTATGGGGAGTGAACTTTGCACCTGGAAACTGTGGAACAGACATGCATTTGAGACAGTCGAGCCTCTGTGGATCTGTTTGTATCAAGAGAAAATGCACAGTGCGCTCAGTTTTACTCTCTGCGCAGAAGGGATGCTCCCCTGGGCGTAGTTGCATTAGCGCACGCTTGGCCGCACAAGCTGCTTTACGCGTTTCATCCTCTGGCCCCGATATCTCTAACTTTATCCAGGGTGAGGGAACACGGTCATGTGCTGATATTAATAGCCCCACACTGGCCCACGATGCATTGGCTGGCGGAGATATATCAGTTGCTGTGGCTCAACCCTGGCAACTCCCGTTGCGCAGGGACCTGCTTTCGCAGGGGCGGGGAGTGGTCTTCCACCCGCACCCGGAGCACCCGGTGCTGTGGGCTTGGCCCTGAGTGGCTTCATCTGTCAGTTGTGGGACTCTCACCATGAGTGATTTTCCACCATCCAAAATTCTCAAGCCTCTTCCAGTAGGTCTTCGTATGACTGTAAGTGGAGAGTGTTCGAGGCATGGTGTCTCAGGAATGGCCACATTCTGTTTCAGTGCTCGGTGGCAGCTATACTGTCATTCTTGCAGGACTTGATTGACAAGCGAAGAGCCTTCTCCACGATTAAAGTGTATTTGGCAGCTATTGCTGCCCGTCACATGGGGTTCGGAAAGCAATGGGCGAGTCAGCACCCGCTGGTATGCCAGATCCAGATCGCTGGTGCCTCCGTGGGATCTGGCTGTGGTTTTAAGGGGCTTAAAGGTCCTCCTTTTGGGCCTCTGGAGAAGGCAGATTTGAAACTCATGTCTCTCACGACCGTATTATTTCTGGCTCTGGCTTTGGCTAAGCGCGTGAGTGAGAAACCCAGTTCTTTTGGTGCATCTGTCATGTGCTCAGCTTTTTCCGGAAGATGCAAGAATAGAGACCTTTGGCCTTAGTGCCTAAGGTGGTGGGTTCATGTTCCCCAATTGACCTGGTGGCTTTCGGTGCTTCACCGAGAGAGCAGTCTCATGCACTATGCCCGTTGTGTGCAGTGCGTGCGTACATGCTTAGGACAAGGGACTTCAGCCATCAACACCAGCAAACACCAGCATGCTCCAAAGAAGGCAATCCCCTTCATCAAAGCTGGAGAGAAACCCTGGTCACGCCCACAGACATCAACAGGCCTACTTCACACAGCTTCGGATTGGCAGCTGCAGGTTGACCTGGGAGAACAACTGAGGTTCCCCCAGCACAAGGAATAATCGCTTGCGTTGGTGGACGCTAGATAAGCTTGTCTGGCAATCCCATAGTGAGACATCGAGTGAAATATTATGAAAGAGAACTTTAGGTTATTTACATAACCCCAGTTCTCTGAGTAATATGAGTGATATGTCTCACCAGACAACCCTTTTTGCCTTGAGAAGGGGTGCTTATCTTGAATGAGGTGGTACCATCCGCACACAGTATTTGAGGTCGGTGGCACTACCTGGTGCGGACAGATACGTTCACCAGCCAATCAGGATTGGCACAATGAGATTGATGCTTCTGAGGGCTGCAGAGAGAGATCCAGGGTTATGTAAATAGCCTAAAGTTTTAACAATATCTAGGCTTTCAGGTTACAAATTAAAACAAAACAAAACAAAACAAAAAAATCAATCCATCCACAGTTGGCCCAAGTAACAAGGTGTGCAGTTCCCAAAGTTGTTTCCGACATTAAAATGTTTTGGTATTGGCTAAATAAGTAGGTTTTCAATCCTTGTTTATAGTGCTTCTGTTGTCACAAATGCACAAATGTACTCCAATGGAAAACTGGATCCACACATTGAGTGAATCCTTATGTTGTAGCTTCTGAAAAGATCTATATAAAGTTGTAATGGTAAGTATTTACCAGAGAAATTCAACTGCCACTCGGTTTGCTTTGCAATTTTAAATGTTTGCCGCACTGAAGCTATCATAAAAGCATAACAAAACATATTCAGAAACTACTTAATTCTTCGTAACCTAAACAAGATTTAATTGAAAATGGGTGGATGTAATTAAAAGGTATTGATTTAAATTAAGTTTTACCAGTCAAAAAATATCCTTTACTGATTTACTTTCACTCACAAGAACTCTTAACAAGCCAGTTGTGTGGGAATCCAAGGGATTGCTTCCTTGTTTCTTGGTTATGTGAGCTCCACATGGACATTTTGGCGTGGTTATATCATACTCTGTTCAAACCGGCTTTGACAGGTTTTATTCTTGTTGTTTCTAACCCTGGGGTTTTATGTGTTCTATGATTTGTAGGCACTCCAGGCTCCCGCCTGCCATGAGAACCTGGTTAAAGTGGGAGGTTACATCCTGGGAGAATTTGGTAATTTGATTGCTGGTGACTCGCGCTCAAGGTACGAACACATTGTGTAATTTTATTAGTGGTTTATTCAGCTCGTCTTTTCTCCTAGCACTTTAATAAAGGGTATTCTGACTCATAAAAAAAAACCCCAAAAAAACCTCCATTCCAACACTTCGCTGAGTAGATTTTCAATTGCTTGTTCATGATGTAG
>CAAKHG010045138.1:0-12270 GCA_901007715.1 Dactylopterus volitans
AGTTTTAGTTGCAGTAGTACTTGTAGCAGTAGTAATCGTAGTTTTAGTAGTTGCAGTAGCAGTTTTAGCAGTAGTACTAATAGAAGCAGTAGTACCAGTGATGGTAGCAGTGCTAGTAGTAGCTTTAGCAGTAATACCAATAACAGCATTAGTAGTAGTAGTTTTAGTTGCAGTGGTACTTTTAGCAGTAGAAATCATCATAGTTTTAGTAGTTGCAGTAGTAGTTTTAGCAGTAGTAGTAATAGAAGCAGTAATAGTAGTGATGGCAGCAGTAGTAGTAGTAGTTTTAGCAGTAATTTAAGTTTTAGCAGAGGGTTTTTTCAGCAGTAGAAGTAGTTGTAGCAGTAGTAGCATGAGTGGTAGTTTGGGTCATACTTGTAGAGTACTGGTAATTGTTTCTATCAACCGCGAGGAGGAGTCAGGGAACTAGTTTTCATCCTTTAACATTTGTATATAACTTCGGCACGTATGACGTGAGATGAAACCCGAGTTTAGCTGGATTCAAAAGCTCCTGTTCTTGCACCTGAATCAGCCGACTGCTCAGGTCAGGATGACTCAGCACTTTCAGGCCCTTTGCTTGTTAAAGGGAATCCATGTTTCCAGTGTAGTGATGAACACTGAGCGTCTCCGTGCTGGCGGAGGAAGACCTGGGTGCTGCCGGACGCCCACTCACGACGGTTTTTCCCTCCAACAGCTGGATCCAAGAGCAGCCCGGCTTTTTCAGCCACCGCTGAACACGTCATATTGAGTTGGCGCCGACGCCACGTTTGGACTCGCCAGGCAGATTAACAGAAATAGTAACTGTGAAATTAGTTCTTATTTCGGGGTCCAGACCCAGGCGGGCTGGTGGTCTTGTTTATTAAGCAGCTGGGATTTCAGTATCAGCGTTTGTCCGAGCTCCACCCCGGACCTGCAGCGTAGCTCCTGAACCTGTCCAGAACCGGTCCGGCTGGGGCGAGGAATCAAGACAGCAAAGTCTTAATGACGTCTGTGGTCTTTTCATTACCTTTTTTTTTAAATCAAATCCTGAAATTGTATTTTAACAAATGACAAACTTTAGTTCAGCTCTCGCAAATAAAAAAAAGAAAAGAAAAAAAAAGTCACCTGCAACAATCCAAATCCAAGAAATGAAAATGAATGTCTCCCTCGCTTGGTCTCACGCGATTGGATTTGCTGCTGCGGGTGTGTGGAAACACATTTATGCAGATAAAATGTTCTCAGTTACCTTCACTAATTCGGCAGATTATTGGCACCTCAAAATAAACCAGGTGACGGGAAAAACGGAGAATCCGGCGTCTGAACTCCACTCGGCGGAGGGAAGCGCCGGGCTCCTGGTTTGGAGCCGACTCCGCCCCCTCCCCTAGCTTTAGCATTAGCTGCTCCGCCTTTGTTAGCCTCTTCAAATTCGACGCGGATCCGTGCAATGGTGTCGGAGTCCCTCTGTTGCTCCACAGACTGCTGTGGCGTTACCGTGGAGATGATGGCAGCAGGTGTGCCTGCGCCTGGATATGAAGCATCCCGCCGCTGCCGTGTGTTCACACCTGCACGGCTGCGGCGGGCTGATCAGCCCGCAACAGTCCAGCCGGCTCCAGCCAGCAGCCAATCAATCACGGCCGCCGGTGTGCATAACAATGAGATCACATCACCTGACTTCATCATTGTGCTTTTGATTTTTTTGCTTTTTCAATTCATCGGTGCGAGTTGGGAAACAATTGCCATGGCAACAAAATCGGTGCTGGAGAGATGAAGATGATAAAGAATCATTCACCCCCCAGCTTGGTGTTCCCTCGTGAAGCCTCCCACAACAGCAGATGTGAAGCGAAGCCAGATGTGATTGACCCCTGGAAGCCAGCGACCGTGGGTAAGAGCAGTCGTGACTCCCAAATGTTCCGAGTTGAAGCCTCGACTTTAGTTTTGGTTGCTTCATCTCAGACACATCCAGGTGCCCAGAGGCAAGATCACAGGGTGTCACTGTCCAAATACTTACGGACGTAACTGCTGCGGCAGCAGTAGGAGCAGCAGTCGCCCCGGAAGTATCAGTAGTCGTATCAGTAGTAGCCGAAATAGCAGTAGTAGTATCAGTAGCAGCAGCAGTAGCCCTAGTAGTAGTAGTAGTAGTTGTAGTAACAGTATCAACAGTAGCAGTAGTAATAGTAGCAGCAATAGCAGCAGCAGGCGCATTAGTAGCAGTAACAGCAGCAAGCGCAGTAGTAGCAGGCGCAGTACTAGTAGTAGCAGCAGGTGCAGTAGAAGTGGTAGCAGCAGCAGGTGCAGTAGTAGCAGTAGTAGTAGCAGCAGCAGCAGGCGCAGCAGCAGCAGCAGCAGGCGCAGCAGCAGCAGCAGCAGGCGCAGTAGTAGCAGCAGCAGGCGCAGTAGTAGCAGCAGCGGCAGTAGAAATATTAGTAGTAGTAGTAGTAGCAGCAGCGGCAGTAGAAATATTAGTAGTAGCAGCAGCAGCAGCAGCGGCAGGTGCAGTAGTAGTAGCAGCAGGCGCAGTAGTAGCAGTAGTAGTAGTAGTAGTCATAGTAGTAGCAGCAGCAGGCGCAGTAGCAGCAGCAGGAGCAGGCGCAGTAGAATTAGCAGTAGTAGTAGTAGCAGTAGCAGTAGTAGTAGTAGCAGCAGCCGCCTGAGCGGTGTAGTAGCGTACAGAGGCAGGATCACACGACGAGCGTTACTGTCCAAATACTTCTGGACGTGCGAATGTGGCGAGCAGCAGTCTTTAATATTCTTCTCCATGCTTCACTGCAGACAACAAATTCTGAGGAGACCCAGCGGGCTCATTAAACACCAACATTTTCCTGACTGTTCTCAACCTGGTCACACACGTGCACGACCCTCGGGTGAGCTCATCATGGACCAACCGCGGCGCCATCACGGCAACGGCTGTGGTCGAGCAGGACGGGGGACGAGCAAACCCCAAACACCAGGCTTCAAAACCGCTCCACAAACCAGCGGGTGACATCAGCGCGGCTATGTTTACGTCTCTGAAGGAAAAACTTTTTCTTTCCGCTGTCAAAATTAAAGCATTAACGCCAAAAAAATAACCAGAAGAAGAAGAAGAAGAATGAGAGCGCGGAGAGCTGCGAGGACGTGACCTCACGGAAGCAGCCTGCCTCAGGATGATGAGGAGCAGGGTGTCGAGCTTTAGGAGGAAAGTTTACTTTTAAAAAGTCGCCCGACGGATCTTTGGAGGAAACTATTGTCACCCGCACGGTTTGCAAAGACCAATTTAACCACCACAGAAGAAGAAACCAATCAGCTCAAGGCAAAAACACCCGACCCAGACTTGGTCTACGGGGGCCATGACGGGCGACATGGCAGGACCGTGCTACTGTGCTACTCTGCTGAACCAATCAACCGAGGAGAAGATAATGACTGAGAGAAATCACTCGCATTTAAACATTTAAATACCCATAATAACAAGCTTCAGCCTGAAGAAGAAGAAAAAAAAGTGATTCATCTCAGCAAAGTCTTCGATTAAATTTTTCGAATCCATTTTTTAACCTCTCGTGTCGGTTGCCGTGACAGCGGAGGGAGGTGCGGCTCGGGGCTTCATGGCTCACGTGTGCGCTGCCAGCCGGCTGCACATGAATGAGAACCCCCCGCCGTCAGTGCGCTGGAACCAGCAGACCATCGTGTTCTCCAGCGGGAACAGCGGGAGGAGGTGGGCTGATGTTATTAGCTTCCGTGTGGACCTGCGTCACTACACGTAGCCATCATTTTGTCATGGCCGCTAATAGAGGTACTGAAAGTACCGGCGAAACAAACCGGGAGAGGCCAAACATAAAAAAAATAAAGTATTTTTCTACCAATATAGCAGAAATCTCATCCTGCTGGAGGGAGAACAAGCACCTTTTAGTGGGCGCGGGCCCGTTTTGACGGATGTCCCTGCCTCAGCACTGAACAAATTAGTATCATTGGTTATTATTGGTTCCTATTAATCAATCTGGCCAAAAAACATCAAGAAAAAAGGGCCCAGATTGAAAAACACCAATGTTCTCCTTTTAATACATTCTACAGAAATGACCATCCACCTGCAGAAAGGCCACCAGCTTTTAGGAGGTCGTGACCGTGAAGGTCTGTGCACATCGGCCGCCGTCATATACGTTTCTATCACGAGTGCTTTGCCACCAAGCGCAAATTTACGCTGCTAGCACATGCTAGCGTAACCAGTAAAGCCCCGTTTCCACCGAGCAGTTTGGTTCTGTTTGCACAGAAACCTTCTGGTTCCTTCGCTGCTCCGCCCAGCTCCCGCCGTAGCTCCGCCCAGCTCCCGCCGTAGCTCCGCCCTCCCTCGGTAAAATGTGCTGCCATTTTCCACAGAAAACCCAAAAGTCTGGAATCTCCACTCGCGTAATCGCTGATATATTTGAACATGGTGCTTGTGTTTATTTGTGATTTATTCCCACTGTCGCGTCTCGATCGGTCTGACCAATCAGCGACCGCAGCTTGTCTAGCTCCGCCCTTTAGGTACAGTCAGAGACCACAGCAGCCGGAGTGTGTGGACAGGAAGACCTGGAGGAGGTTCCACATGATGGGACATCCAGACTAAATCCCGTCTACCATGTACAGCAGGTTCTGTGGTGGGAACTCTAACTAGGTCCGGGCTTTACCGTCCTACTGCGGAACGTACGGAACCGGACTGCTTGGTGGGAACGGGGCTGACGAGACGACCCCCAGCGCCAAGAGAGGGACCGTTATTTCAAACTCTGATCCAGATGAGACTCTGGGTCCGTGACGCCGGCGGCTGCTCCTCGCCTCCCCGGACGCGGCACCGCCGACGTCCTAAAATGGTTCCAGAGAATTTGGTGGTAGAACCGAGGCAAAGCCAGAAACTCCTTCTGTTTCCGTTTAGGACGATGACGAGATCTTCATCACTGGATGGCCCTGGGTCCAAGATTTTAATCTGAAGTTTGAGGTGACTCAAAACTGACGCAGTCTCACTTCCCGGCATGCATGGATACATTTCTCATTTTCATGTCGTTTACTCGCCTGGCCCCCGGTGTGTAAAGGCCCTCCGTCTGTGCCTTTTTAAGTCGAGTAAACAGCAATTCAGTCAAGTGAACAAGGTAAAATAAAGTGCCATCTGCACCACCGTTAAGTGTTTTGTTAAATTATCACGAAGTAAGAGATGCATGCTGATGAGGCGGCGCACCAAGCCAGATCGAGCGGCATCAGCAAGAGCCGCTTAGGTACAAATCGCTCCGCTTGCAAATGGGGCCGAGCGAGCCGACGTACCTGCAGGAGGAGCAATCGAATCATCCCTCGCTGCCGCCGCCGCCGCCGCTGCTGCTGCTGCTGACAGCGGCTGCTTTTAAGCTTACAGTCAGGCGGGATGTCCTCTGAGTGCTGCAGATAAAAGTGTGTGTGTGTGTGTATGTGTGTGTGTGTGTGTGTGCGCGCCTCACCTGGGGAAGGCATCGAAGCAGTAGGTCTTGCGTGTATCGGGGAAGGCCACTCGCAGCCCGGACATGAGCGGCGAGTGCAGGATGACGGCGGCGCACTCGTAGCGGGCGGCCAGGTCGATGGTGGGCACGGTGCCGATGCTCTGACCGTACAGGATGATGTTCTCAGGTGTGACTCCGTACCTGTGTGGCACACACACACACACACACTTTCAGTTACAACACTGGGTGTATCACGTCGCTCCAGTCCTGTGATGGCTGGATTAGATGTGACTTTGAAGAAGGATATTTTTTCGCTGGGGTAAAACAATGCAAATCTACACATCCACAGTCTTTGCAAATTATCCGCTGCGATAAAAGGGGCAGGTTTAGTATGACAATTCTTCCTGCTCCCTTTCACTTAGTATACTGGAGTTGTATTTATCATTTTGAATTGTCTGTTCCTTTTGTCAATGAATGAAATGAAATAGAAGCAAACCGTAACGAGCCCAGACTGAAGTGAATGACACTAATTATCCGGTTACCGTAGCACCTGCCAGTGGGAGGGGCATATCAGGCAGCAAGTGAACATTTTGTCCTTGAAGTTGACGTGTTGGAAAGCAGGAGAAACGGTGGCGCGTGGCAAAAGAGGGACCCGAACGAGATCAGGCAGGTGGCCGTACTGTTACAAATGTCAGCAAAGCCAAGGAGATGGCCGCGGAGCTCGGGAAACGGCAGGGAGGAGGACAGCAGCTTCAAGTTCCTCGGCGACCGCATGGCAGACGACGTGTCCTGCTCGCCGCACGCAGGCGCATCTCCCGACGAGACTGAGGAAGTTTGGTATGAAGACCAGCGCCCCCACCTGCTCCTGCAGGCGCCCCATCGAGAGCCTGCTGACCAGCTGCATCCCGGTGTGAACGAGAGCCGCTCCGGTCGCAGCCGGACGGCTCTACAGAGACGCCGCGGACGGCAGAGTCCACCACCAGAGGCGGTCGGTCCACCACCAGAGGCGGCCCGCCCGCCACCAGAGGCGGTCGGTCCACCCCCAGAGGCGGTCCACCCCGCGCCCCCCCGCCATCCAGGACGTTCACCGCAGTCGGCATCTGCGGAGGGCTGGCGGCATCATTAAGGACCGCCGCCGTCGGGCACGCAGACTCTGCCTGCTGCCATCTGGCAGCCGGTTCAGGAGCCTGACGGCACCAGAAGACCGAGAGACAGCTTTCACCGTCAGGCTCCTTAACTCCACACAAACATCACTGCACTAAACCTCGTGTTTGTCACACTCAGACTCGCTCACACACACACACACACACACACACACACACACACACACACACACACACACACACACACACACACACACACACACACACACTTTACACCCTTTAATGTTCTCACTCTGGACCCTGCACATGTACACAGAAAAACTATCTTGAGGTTCATACTTCCTCCATTTTGATGTAGTGAGCTGGTCGGTCCTTCTTATCCACATTGTTGCCCGTGTGTTAGCCTACAAATGATAAACAAATCTGAATCCAACGGCCGATCGTTGGTATGTTTTAATGAAATTTGAGCTCAGGTTTAGCAATCGCCATATTCGATGCAGTCAAGTGAAACGGTGTACGTGACAGTCCAGGACGACACAAGTCGGGCCGTGCGATTTCCGTGACGCAGAAAAAAACGTTGGGCAATAAAATGGAATCAAATGTAAAACGCAGAATGTCGCACAATCTGCTATAATATGAGAGGAACCACAACATTTTGCAGAGTTCAACCGTCCCGTGTCAGCTCGCGACAGCGCCGGCTGGCACCAACACGCCGAAACTCAAACCTGACCTCTAAACTCAGAGCAGAGCGAAGCCCAACCGACCACCCTGAGTCGGTGATGAGACGTATGCAGGTTCTGTTAATGGGAACTGTAGAAAAAATAAAATAAAAAAAAAGACTTAATCTAAAAAACTCAGAGAGAGAGGAGAGGTCGATGGAGATTAAGAGGAGGATTGAGGTGATTAAAATGGCGGCGCCCGCCGTGTTCACATTCTGGCTGAATTCAGGCAGTGTCGCTCCACATCTGGCGGATTCTCTCTCTTCCATTTACTGCGTTTTATTTCAAACAAAGCCGCTCTCATTTTCTTATTTCCCCTCTTTCTGTTGTCATAAAAGAATGTGGAACGCGGCCAATTAACACTCCATTTTAAACAACGGTCACTTCGGAGCTGCTGCTCATTTGCTGCCAAATTAAAAAAAAAAAAAAAAAAAAAAGAGCACGGCTGTACCGCGATTTGCACTCCATTTCCTCCATTTACACGGAAAACGATCACTCAAAGAGGAAGCTAGATGCTCTCCATCATCACTGCACAGAGCAGCATCACAGAAGAGACGCTCCTCTCGCTCGCAGCGATACTGCCGACTCGCCTCTGTGAGGGCGGTTTTATAGTTTAGTTGCTAGATTTGTTGCTCGGCGCTTTTCGGAAAAACACATTTCTAAATGGCTCGGAAAAGTCATTAAATCTTCTGCCTTGGTAACTGCGAGCGGTGGGGAAGATAGGGCGGCGAGAATGCTGCCGGACCGAGTGGACCAATCACGGCTGAGGTGCGTTTCTGGGGCGCTGCGGCGTAGATTTAATGCTGAACTGGAAATTGGTCTTCAAGGCCTTGTGAAGGACCAGAGAGTGCCTGCCCGCGGTGTTCCACTAACGCGAGTGCCATCTTACAAAAGACCAGCAGGGAGAAGATGGCGGCTGCTGATGTGACTGCCCATATCCACACAGCCTTCGGGTTTTTTTTATACATCCTGCATTGTGACTTGTCCACTTTGTGGTGAAATGCACGGATGCATCATGTTCACTGCCGTCTGAACATCAAATTCTAGATGAAAGCATTTCTTCTCCATTGCCAGCCTTGAGCACCAGTGCATTCTGGGGGACGTCGTTTTCTAGGCAACGCTTTGTTCAGTCATGTAACCTCGCCCATCACCTTGCTCGTACCAAGTTGGTGTTGTGGGTTCAGACATGCTCTCCTGCTTCCTCGGTTTTAACGATGGTTCATTGAGTAACTGTCGTCTTTCTGTTAGCTGGAACCATCAACAGTTCATCTCCTCCCAGAGAGCTGAGCATCACTGGGTGTCTCCTCTTTGTGGGACCATCCCCTGTGAACCCTAGAGATGGTTGTGTGTGAGAACCCCAGTAGACCAGCAGCTGCTGGGACACTCAGACCAGCAACCACGACACCTTCAGAGATACTTGAACCACCTTCCTTCTCCATCCTGATGCTGGTTTGAACTTCAGCAGATCCTCTGGACAGCGTCTGCACGCCTGAATGCGCTGAGTTGCTGGCGTGCGATTGGCTGATGAGATATTTGCTTTAACAAGCAGTCGCACAGGTGCAGCTAATAAAGTGGCCGGTGAGCGTAGATATTTTGTCTTATAAGCTCTTTATGTTCCTGGACATAACTGTGGGAGGTAGCATTTACAGTCATGCATCTCAGACTGAACACCCGACGCGCTGATGCATTATTAAATTTACTGTCATATTTTATTAGATTGCTGACATTTTATTGATTCACATTGTGAGACAATTTCAGCTGATGGAAAAAAAAGGTAAAAATAGAATTCAGAAACACTGAAACTAAAATGGCTGATGGGGCTCTATATTGTGCACACTTTGATATATGTCAGGCGTGGACGCCGCTGACTGCGAGGGGTTTTTCTTTTAATTAAAAGGTCAATTTCTGTCTAAGTATGGATTCTGCACATGCCTGCGAGTGGATGATCCGGTCTAAGAGCTCTATGGCAACACTGTGACTTTTGTCGCTTCTATAACAAGCAGCAGAAATGAGGCAGGGGAAGAAAAAAGAAAAAAAAACCCAAGACAGCTGTCAGACACATAAGAGGATATGAGGAAAAGTGAAAATAGAAAACAGTGGGAAGCAGACGCGATGTGAGTCGAGTGCCAAAGGAGGCGAGCGTCGCATCGCGATAAAATCATTCCACAGATGATGGACGTCACAGGTTTCTGAGGGCCGACGTCCGTGTTCCAAAAAGACCGGGATGCCAGGTCAGTGGAGTGTGTGAGGGGGAACCGAGGAGAGCTCCATCACACGCTTCGCTTTTTGATAATGCAAAATAATGAGGCCGCGTTCAGCAGCGGTCTCACATTTTAAACGGGCACATTTTGTGGCACCGGGTGCCGGAACCAGTTCAGCCTCGGTCGGTACTCTGACCCGCAGTTTTAGAAAAAAAAAAGGGAGATGCTTGAGTGATAGCTTCAAAACACAATTTGTCAAAAATGACAGCAATTACTGGACACTAATGTTTTTGTGTACATGGTGAAATATCCAAGAGCTGCAGCTGCGAGGCAAAGCTGAGACTGCTGGCAAAGCGGCAGAGCTGTGCAGAAGCACTGGAACCGGCTGGTAAACCCGGCACTTTTTGGGCGCCTGTTTCCATTCCGACTGAAATGACTCTGAATGAGGCTTTTGGGTCGCCCGTTTCCGAGTGACATGATGTGGTCGGGTGTGACATCACGTGTTTAATAGGCGGTAAAAACAAGTTCCTGTGGTCTGTTCCGCTCAGTTAGAGCAGCTTTTGTCTTGATTTTAAACCAATAACGACACTCTCCTGCTGGAGGTGAGGAAGAGGAGGAGACCAGCACCAGAACCGTTTCCATGACGCTCCGTGTCTTTAAGCTGCAGATTCTTCCTCACGAAACCGAAAATGCGTGGATGAAGGTACCGCAGCAAAGCCTGCTGGGAAAAGAGCTAGCTGATGGAATTTTCCCACCTAGAACGGAGGCAAAACTCTGAGATGAGGCACCGATCATTCCAAAAGCTGTGCAGACTGGTGGAGGGACTGATGTCCCCAGATAAGGTCATTCCCAGGATGAAGTGTGCTGCAACTGTTCAGTACTGCGCAGAGAGAAGGCCAGCAAGAGAGCGCTCTGATTGGCCGTCTGCATGGCAGAATTCTTTTCTCTTGTGGTGTATCAAAAGGTCTATAAACCCCCTCCTTCACAGTGAAATGTCACTGGGTTTGGGCCTGTTGACTCGGAAAGACGTGGTTACATAGACCATTTTCATTCAGTTTGGGATTTCAAACTGAATCTAACTGGAATATTTGGCCCCTTGTAAACGCAGCTATAGACTGACTGTGTCTGGGTGCAGCTATTTGCTGCGTGATATGGACAGATTTTTGGTTTAATCCAGATATTTTCCTACAGGATGAAAGACAAAGCCGACCAGAAACAGGCCCTTTCCACAGAGGGAGAACCGGGACAACACGCTCACCCAGCCACGACTCACCCAGCCGGACCTGGGGAGGCAAGCTGGAAGCGAACCCTCCTATCTCCAGACAGAGCTGGGACTGCAGGAAGGTAAACGCCCCCCATACGCACTGAAAGAAGAGGGAAAAACCAGCCATGACGACCACCGGTTCCGTCTGTGTGTGTGTGTGTGTGTGTGTGTGTGTGTGTTCTATGAAGTGATGCCATCATAACAGCTCTTCAGATAGCAGCTTGGGTGTGACTAATCTGTTGGCTTAGACAAATCCTGCCCGTGATAAGCAGCGACTCAGGCGAGCAGCCGCGCTGATAGCAGATTATGACCCCACACTTGGAGGGACAAAGTACCAACAGGCTGCAGCACACCGGGGTGGGGGCAGCACGGTCCTGACCCCTGACGGGAAGAGTCCAGCACGCATGAACCTACTGGCAGCATGAACAATCATTTCAAACATGTCATTCACGGGATACCTCAACATGGCCTTTTCCCTCCCCAGATGAAGGCATGGGCCCATGACAGGCGCTAATCTAGATAGCGTCACGCAAACATGCTATTAAGGCCTGTGGAACCTTTATTATTCGTTTCTAACATGTTCCGGCAGCAGCGGCACCGACCTGACAAGCACTGCTGGTGTCACCTTCACTGTCCCCCGCATCCTTGTAGAAAAGGCTTCCCTCAGTTTCATCAGGACTCCCAAACCGCCTCACTTGTGAGGCCTTTGGCTCTCTTTCGTGGACCAAGGTGGACCTGCCACAAAAGAGCTCCAAGAGCTCCCTGTTGTCAGTGTCCACTAAAGGCATGAACGGTCCAAAATGTTACACACAATCAGATGTCTTTTATGTACATATATATTTTTATATCCTCACCTAAATTTTCCCCTCTACGGTTTTTTGTCCCGCCAGATTACAGCTGAACAAACAGATTTCCAAAGTAATGGCGTTTAAAGTCCACCAGTTCACCACCTTATCATCATGAAATGATGAATTAACGAGTAACAGTGGATCAAACTTTGCTGCAACTTTAAGCTTCTCTCTGCTTGCAGATATAAACGCGCATTTACTACATACACCAATCAGCCATAACATTATGACCGCTGCATGTTCGTCACACAGAATATAAAGCAACAGTCCTGCAATCAATTCTCCCCTCAGGAGGAGTTTTATGCCCCTGATATTTTGGTCACCCTAATGCATGTGAGCGGGGTGACCTAAATATTAAGGACCCCTCTCAGTGTAACCCAGTAGAGTCCAACAGCGTCACAAATTACAGTCCCAATAACAATCAGTACATTAAAAAAATCTGCATCCACTGGATTAAAATGGGGGCTCTCTTCTTCATTTGCCTGTTGCCATGGTGAATCATAGCTCAGTTTCAAAGCTCAGATTCAGTCGAGCCAGAGTTTGGGTTTAGGCCCACAGCTCGTTAAAATTTAGGACTGTTTTCTTTCTTTTTTTTACTACTTTTGATAAAAATAGATTTTTATTCTATTAGTACAATATGGATTAATAAAATCCAGAGATCTGGTTTTCAATAAAAGTACACAAAACAATCCGTACCTTTAAAGCGCACCACCAGTAGCCCCACCTTGCGGCATTCGCATCTTGTACA
>CAAKHG010045139.1:10247-24877 GCA_901007715.1 Dactylopterus volitans
ATATATACATATATATATATATATATGTATATATATATTCATACGCCTCATTCAGCACGTGTGCACAGCTGATCACGCGTGTGTGTGTGTGTGTGTGTGTGTGTGTGTGTGTGTGTGTGTGTGTGTGTGTGTGTTGTAGACCCCCCAGGGACTTGGACTCCAAAGCTTGCGTCACCATTGGCGAGCGGGTAATTTGCCCTCCTCTTTTGCATCAGACATATTTTCTTTCATCCCCGTGCGTTATGTTTCTGTTTGCACGTTTCTGTGTGGTTCCGTAACCCTGTGATGAGGGTTGCAAAATTCCAGGAATTTTCTAAGTTGGAAACTTTCCATGGGAATTAACGGGAATTTATGGGGATAAAACAGAAATTTACAAAACTGAAGGTCGGCCCTCAACAGGGACCTTAAACATAGTTGAGGCAAATATATTGTATCATAATCTTGGCTAAAACAAGCAGATGTAATGCAAGTAGACTCCTCAGTCACATGCACACAGCACTGCTTACTGCAGGGCTACTGAGGCCACGCCCCCTGCATGCACTGTGCACGCCTCCATCACATGCACAGGTGATAGCTTAAACCCTGGAGGCCACACTTTTGAGCCCAAAGCACAAGACTAGTGAAGCCACACAGTTGAGCCTGCCCGTTATAGGAAGTCAAGGAAGTTTTTTATAACATTATGGGGTAAATATATTTGATCTATAATGGTATTACTGCTTAACTTGCAAAAATTAAATAATCTATTCATACAGTAGCTAGCTGGTGAGTTAGGTGCCAAATGTAAGCTAGTTTTCATAACATTGACCATTTTAGAGGCTAACTTACTATAGCTATGTACAGTATATAGCTGTAGTTTCCAATTCGGAATATTTCCAAAATTCCCCAGCTTAACTTCCCATGGAAAGTTTCTGGAAATTCACCGGGAATGTTCCACCCCTTTGCAGCCCTAGCTGTGATACAGTGTCGTATGCGATTCATCAGACTCAGATCTTCTTCTTCTCCCTGGCGATTTGCCGCGTCTCCTCTGCTCGCTGTCCACTTTCCTGCCTTCTGGTGATCCGGGTGTTTGTCTGAGCAGAATTTCGAGGTGAAGGCGGACGACCTGGAGCAGATCTGCGAGCTGGGCCGCGGCGCCTACGGCGTGGTGGACAAGATGAGGCACGTGCCCAGTGACCTGATCATGGCGGTCAAGGTGGGTGAGAGAATGACCGGCCTGGCCAGTAATGACCAGTTTAGAAGGGAGTGGACAGTTGAGGTGATGACGTCATGGCGGTGTGTGTGATGGCGTCATGGCGGTGTGTGTGATGACATCGTGGCGGTGTGTGTCTCAGCGCATCCGGGCCACGGTCAACACTCAGGAGCAGAAGAGGCTGCTCATGGACCTGGACATCTCCATGAGGACCGTCGACTGTTTCTACACCGTCACCTTCTACGGAGCGCTCTTCAGAGAGGCGAGTCATCGCCGCCTCTATCTGTGTGTGTGTGTGTGTGTGTGCATGTGCGCAGGATACCCTCGCTCATCTCTTTCCACATGTGCCTGTTGCCAGGGCGACGTGTGGATCTGCATGGAGCTGATGGACACGTCTTTGGACAAGTTCTACAAGCAGGTGATCGAGAAGGGGCTGAGCATCCCGGAGGACATCCTGGGGAAGATCGCCGTCTCGGTGAGTTCACCCGCAGCGCCGCTGCCAGCGCCGGTCCCTGAACGCCACGCGAGCGCCGGTCCCTGAACGCCACGCGAGCGCCGGTCCCTGAACGCCACGCGAGCGCCGGTCCCTGAACGCCACACGAGTCCCTGAACGCCACGTGCAGTGATGTCAGCGATGTTTGTTCCTGCAGATTGTGAAAGCTCTGGAGCATCTGCACAGCAACCTGCAGGTTATCCACAGAGGTGAGTACCTACCCACCTACTTACCTACCTACTGACTCACCCACCCACCCACCGACCTACCTGCCCATCTACGTATCATCCCACCTACCTACTCACCTACCGAACCAAACACCCCCACGTGCCTACCTCTCCTCCCACCCACCTGCCTACTTAACTATCTACATACATACCTACCTACCTACCAACCCACCAACCCACTTGCCTACCTACCCTACCACTCACCTACCGAGCTACGTACCTACTGACCCACCCACCTACCTCTTAGCCCACCCATCTACCTACCTACCCTACCACCCACTCACCTACCAACCCACTTACCTACCTACCTACCTACCTACCTACCTACCTACCTTTTGATGATACGTTTCAGTGCATCAGGTTTTGGTGTTTCCAGCGTTTAGTCAGTGACCAACCACCTGATCATTTTAACTGGCATCGCCTGGTTCAGTTTGACTCCTCCCACTTGACACAAGGTCCAATCAGGATCACCTTACTTTGATTCCCTCCGAGTAGCTCTGCCGTCAGGGGGCGGGATTTTTGCAGCGCGGCATGTTTAAAACGCAGCATGATGGAGAAAAATGGCGGCACACGTTCCTTTCTGCTGCAATAACACGTTGGCGGGCCTCGCGGCGCGCGCAGATGAGCGGACGCTGCAGATCCCGGCGGACGCCGCCGATCCCGGCAGACGCCGCCGATCCCGGCGGACGCGATGACTCTCACGCGATGAGTCGTCGCGGCCACCTGCGTCTGCTGCCATTCTGAAGGCACCTGCAACTGTCTCGGTAGACGTGAAGCCCTCCAACGTGCTGATCAACACGCTGGGCCAGGTGAAGATGTGCGACTTCGGCATCAGCGGCTACCTGGTGGACTCGGTGGCCAAAACCATGGACGCCGGCTGCAAACCCTACATGGCGGTGAGCGGCCGCGCGGCGTGATCCACGCGAGGGCGGCGAGCGTGCCGGTTGTCCCAGACATCCTGACATCTTGTGACCTTCTGTCCCGCAGCCCGAGAGGATCAACCCCGAGACCAACCAGAAGGGCTACAACGTCAAATCTGACATCTGGAGTTTGGGAATAACGATGGTAACTCCGCCCCTTTTGAAACCGCGTGACTGGCGTCCGTCTGCGAAGTCGGGCCGACCCGGCCTCGACCCGGTCGCCGAGGTTTGACGTTCTCCCGGTTCCGCCGTAGATCGAGCTGGCCATCCTGCGCTTCCCGTACGACTCGTGGAGGACGCCGTTCCAGCAGCTGAAGCAGGTGGTGGAGGACCCTTCGCCGCAGCTGCCCGCCGACCGATTCTCCGCCCACTTCGTGGACTTCACCTCCCAGTGGTGCGTCAGCCGAGCTCCTTGTTTCTCACCAGAATAATTCATAGATACTTTTAGAAACCGCTGATCTCGCCCTGACGCAGGAGGCCTTAGTGACTCCCAGGCGACTTTCAGGTGACCTTCAGGTGACCTTAACGACGCTGAGGCGACGTAAGCGAGCGAGGAACCGAAGCAGCCTCTTCTCTCTCTCAGGATTAATGTAGTATTCGCTCGCTAATCCAATAACTGTGATTATCTAGTGACGCACGTCGGCGTCCGCCAACTTATTTTGTGTGAAGATGAGACGGAAAAATCCGATTTATTGGTCTGATATTTTTGGCGACCGGCCGATAATCGCCGCACGTGAAGCGTTTACGTCATCGGGCAGATGATTGGGTTTTGATTTCTCTGGGGAAGCTTTAATCTTGACCTCCATATTGGATGATGACATCATCCTTGAGGTGTCAGGTCGCCTGAGGAACCTCCGAGACCTCACGTGAGCCCGAGAGCTGCAGTCCCCAGAGGAGAGTCAGATTCGTGCTCGCTGGGATATTTTCTGGGTCCTTTTTCACCTTTGCTGGGGATTTTTCAGACAAAGTGAAAGGCTGACGAGGTTCTGTGTCTCTGCAGCTTGAGGAAAGTCTCCAAAGAGCGTCCCACGTACGCAGAGCTGATGGTGAGTCTCCGTTCCAGCTTGGCCGTGATGTTGCGACGCGCCTGTGCCGGCGGGGGTTGGCCACCGGAGGGCGCCCTCGCCCCGCGGTCCGCTCGGCTGCTCTCAGACCTGCTCTTCTCTCCTCTTCCCCCCTCAGCAACATCCCTTCTTCACATCTCATGAGGCCAAAGAAACCGACGTGGCGAGCTTCGTCAAAGTCATCCTGCGGGACTGACGGCCGGCGTCTGCCCAGCGGAGGGGGGGCGGGGCAAGAGCGGGGGGGCGGGATCTCTAAACCATTCGGAACAGCAGGCCGACCAAGGAAAAAGCACCAATCGAAGCCTTTGCCGTCTGCAGGAGTCAGTTTGGCCACGCCCTCCAGAATCGGAGACGCAGACGGCACGGAGCGAGGAGTCTGGCCCCGCCTCCACCCGTCTCCCACTCACGCAATGTTGTTGTTGCTACCTTGAGCACGTCGCCACGGTTACATTTCCCCCGAAACAGAAGAAGACATGATGTCCACACGTAATCTGATTATTTGTTCCCTCAGCCGTTGCGTCGGATTATCGACTGCGCGAAAAGACTCAGCCGAGTGAGGAGCGCACCGCCCCCTGGTGGTCACTCGTGGGCACTGCGCCTCGGGGCCAGCGCGAGCGCAGGCTGCTGATGTGTGCAGCTGTGTGTGTGTGTGTGCGTGTGTGTGAGACAGAGAGAGAGACAGACAGACAGAGAGATGCTCACTTTGATCTTCTGACTCTGGTCAGCAGGTTTCTTTGTTTCTGTTAACTTTGCGAGTGGCTGGTCGTCATGACGACGCCGAGCCCAGACCTCACGCCCTCCTCCGGTTCATGTTGGGTCCAGATTGGCGTTGATGTTGCTGGTGGTGTGACGGTTGTTGTTGGAGTGTTGCTTCAAAGCGTTGCGCTGCTGGACGGGGAGAGCACACACACACACACACACACACACACGCAGACGCGCACACACACGAGCACACACACACACACACACACACACACACACACACACACGCGCACACACACACACACACACACACACACACACACACACATGCGCACATTCAGGTGGGGTATGTGTGTGTCGACATTGTGGCAAGTTGGCAGTTTTCCCTCCTTGTTGTCTGAACTGAGCCAATCACTGTACTCTTGTTGTTACTTGTCATGAAAAGAACTGGAAATAATAATAATTATGATGATAATAATGATGATGATGATTAGATCACTTCCCCGTAAAAGATATTTTACCACAAGTTTTCTTATTTATTTCAACTGCTGTTTTCAGTCTGAAGACTTGACTGTTTTTGTGTGTGTGTGTGTGTGTGTGTGTGTGTGTGTGTGTGTGAGAGAGAGAGAGACATTTAAATGCTTTTTAACTGTAACCGTAAGCCTTCTATGTGCCTCTAGAACAGTAGTGATGATGGTGATGATGATGGTGATGATGGTGACGATGGGGATGATGATGATGATGATGGTGATGATGATGACGATGATGATGATGGTGATGATGGTGATGATGATGATGATGATGATGATGGTGACGATGATGATGATGATGATGATGATGATGGTGATGATGATGGGGATGATGATGATGATGATGATGATGATGATGGTGACGATGATGACGATGGTGATGATGATGATGATGGTGATGATGGTGATGATGATGATGATGATGGTGATGATGATGGTGATGATGATGATGGTGATGATGATGATGATGGTGACGATGGTGACGATGATGACGATGGTGATGATGATGGTGATGATGGTGATGATGATGATGATGATGGTGATGATGATGATGATGATGGTGATGATGATGGTGATGATGATGGTGATGATGGTGATGATGGTGATGATGGTGATGATGGTGATGATGACGCCTCTCCTGTCATCTCTCTCATGTTCTTCTAGCTGCTCAGTGTTCATTCTCACTAATTTCTTGGTCAATATTTGTGCGTTTCACACACACACACACACACACACACGCACACACATCACACACACACATACACACACACACTCATCTGTGGTTTGCATACTCATTGCTTTGATTCATCTGCGCTTGAGATGGTTGACTAAAATAAGAGGTGGTTGTAGTGCCGCGTGGCGTCCAGCAGAGGGCGCCCTGCCCTCGCGCTGCCCGTGGCAGTCCGCCGTGGTCGGCTCCACCCACCTAGAACATTTCACTAGTCAGCCAATGAACATTTAGTTAGTCAAAGGAATCACAGCTACGTTATAAACAGGAACAACACAACGCGCGACTGTTGCATTCTGGGAGAGAAAAGTGATGACCTATCTGAATGCGATAATAAAGTCCAGCAGGGCATGATGGGAGATGTGGGCCGCACTCGTTACAGTACGAATACGTCGGCATCAGCTAATATGTCTGTCGCGAGCATTTTTTACCGCCCCCACGTCATAATTGGCTGTCGTCTCTACCTTCATCCTCATTGGTTCTCTGGTCACGCTGGATGCTGATGCAGGAAGTTCTGCGTCACCGTTTGACCACACGTGTGGCTGCGGTTCCATCAGCTGCTGTTTGAAAAAAAACAACAGCAAACGGCTGCCGGTGACGTGGTCACGGTCAGACAGGCTGCGTTCTCTCTGCCGGCCAGCAGGGGGCAGCGGCTCCGCAGTCGCGTCCCGTCATCGATGAGTTCCTGGGATCGATCGGTGGGTGTGATC
Source organism: Dactylopterus volitans (assembly GCA_901007715.1). Lineage (NCBI taxonomy): Eukaryota > Metazoa > Chordata > Actinopteri > Syngnathiformes > Dactylopteridae > Dactylopterus > Dactylopterus volitans. The sequence goes on from CAAKHG010045139.1 coordinate 16,810, forward strand.
GGCCTCCCTGCGTCTCAGTCACATCCACCGCTCGCGCCTGTCGACCAAATATGGGCGCGTTTGGATGACGGCGGTGAACACTAGCTCCGCCCACAGAGTGTCCAGACACCACAGCATTGAGCCGCCCGCCCGCATGGCTCCGCCTCCCCGTCGTACACCTGGTTGAAGCTCCTCCTCTCCTTGTAGCCTGTCGTCATGGTTTCACTCCTGCCAGCTGAGCCGCGTGGTCAGACCGGTCTCGCGTGACGGCGAGCTGGAGAGGAGGAGGCGGGGCTCTTGTGGCGCTGCAGTGCCGCCGCCGCGCCGTGTTGTCACGCCGCCACACGAGCGGAGCAGCGGAGGAGGGGAGGGGTCAGTGACCGAGACGGTGGTGGCGTTCCCACCGGAGCGCTGCCGAGGCATCGTTAATAGGTGCAGCTGCATGACGGTGACATCATCAGGAGGACCACGACACCATCAGGAGGACCACGACACCATCAGGAGGACCACGACACCATCAGGAGGACCACGACACCATCAGGAGGACCACGGCATCATCACCATCCTGTCGACGAGCGAGCTGACCTGATGTTTAATTTGATCATGTTTCACAGAGTTTGTGCTTTTAATTTTTTTTTTTTTTTGGTGTGGAACTTTCCAACCACTTGTGAGAGTGCTTGAAAGTGCTTGAAGGTGCTTGAAAGTGCTTGAACAACCACTTTTGTCAGTAAATCAGATTTTTGATGCCAGGAGCTTGAGTGTGTGTGCCTGCGCCTGCGTGTGTGTGCGCGTGCGTGTGTGTGTGTGGGGTCATGTATATTAGAGTTCCCGTACACTGCCCGACTCATCTGCTGAGTCATGCTCATCCCGGGGGGCTCGGGGGTCGTCTCTGGATGTCCGAGTGGAAACTGTCCTTTCCCGTGTTTGTGGCCCCGCCCCTGAGCTCCTGAGGACGCCGCCGGATGACTCAAACGCGTCTTGCGCCGGAGGTCAGCGGCCGCGATGGCGAGCGTCGTTGATGCCGGGCTCTTTCATGGCGGCTGTTGAGGGCTGAGGGAGACGAACTGAGACGCGCCGCCGCAGGTGTACGGGCTGACGGCGGGCGCGGCCGCAGCAATGCCTCATGGGAAGTGACGTTCTCTGTTTCCTGTGCTCGTTTCTGCTGAAGACTGATGACTGTTCATTTCTATGAATATTTTTGCTCAAACTGATGGTGTGCAATTGTAACGATGGAAACGCTCGATAAAAGGAGGTATTTTTACACAATGAAACCCGTGTGTGCTTTTATTCTGAGGTCGCTAAGATGGCGGAGGACCGGGCGGAGTTTCACCTGCGTTTAAGTAACCCGATGTGCTTTTGTTATCTAGAACCAAAATAATCAACAATAATCACGACATTATGGTCTGGTGGATACTCTTCTCTGATTGGCCGGTGCAAGAGTGCATTATAACTATAATGCACATGTACTTTGACTCAAGATTATTCGCTGTAAATTAGCGAGGCTAACGATGGAGGGCGAGCCAGCAGTGGCTGATTTGAATGTTTCTTTGCTTGGTTTGATTTGATTAAAAAAAAAAAGTCACAAGCATAGCGAACCTCCTGGGACCATTCTGACCTAAAATCAGCTGCATGTTAATGCTGAATAACGAGTTCTGATGGGAGGGCAGCCGCCGCCGAGTCGGACCGGCTCACATGTAAGAGGACCCGAATTCAGCTGGGGACAAAAGTCCAGATGATTTTATTGTAGTTGCTGGTTTGAGCAGGACGGACACGCGGAGGTGGACAGAAGATCGTCAGACGTCTCCACCATCTTTAACCACGACCACATTTGCACCTTTACGGGTAAACCCTACCCAGACCAACCATAAACCCTCACCCTACCCAGCCCAGCCTGAACCCTAAACCATGACCCAACCAAACCTAAACCACCAAACCCTGACCTAACCAAACCCAACGCAACCCAACCTGAACCCTCAAACCCTAACCTAACTAAATCAAACCCGACACATCCCAACCTGAACCCTAAACCCTGACCGAACCCCACCAAACCCAACCTGAACCCTAAACCCTACCCTGTCCCCACCTGCCGCGCTCACTGAGGTTCTCCTTCCTAACTGCCGTGGAGGCAGCAGAAGCGGCACGTATCCCGGCGGCGCTCCCGTCCTGGGAATCGGACCCGTTGAACTTCCACCACACGAGGATGCAACAGAAAATACAAACAAAAGATGAGAGCGCGAGCGAGTGCGAGCAGCAAAACAAAGCCCATCAAGGCTAAACAGTGTTGGGGGGGCGGAGCCAACTACCCGTGATTCCGGCTTTCTCACACACTGTTTTGACGCACATCCCTTCCCCCGCCGGACTCGACTCCGACGCTCGTATTTTTAGCTCACAATGTCTTCCTTCCTCCCAGGGGGCAAAGTTCACGCCGCCGTCTGGAGCGCCGCCATCCTGCGTTCATCGACAGCAACATGAAACGCCGATTGCGAGGGCGGGCGGGTGGCGGGCGGAGGGATGGCGGGCGACCGCCTTCACACCTGCTGCGAACCAGTAAGGATGACCAGGGGTCCCGTCTATAAGATGCGATTGGCCGATTGGTGGCGGCACCGCGTTTGATTTCCTGCTGCCGATTTTGGCCCTTCATGCCTCACATTTCCGAAACCGTCACCGTTGCCACGGCGACGATGTCTGTTTGCGGAGGGAGACGCGAGTCCCCGGCGGACACCAGCTCAGTCACGGGGCCCCGTCGCGTCCTCCATCTTTGCCCTCGCGTTTTTCTCGTTGGATGAAGAGGCTTTAAGCTCCGCCTCCAGCTTTGAACACCTTTCGTACTTCTTTTCTCAACCCTGCAGGGGCGGCGGTCTGGTTGCCCGATGCCCCGCCCCCACTCACCCAAGAGGCCAGAAACCCTCAACAGCCTCCCCATGTGCACAAAGCCCCCATGTGCCACCCAGTCGCCCGCCGCCCGCCGCCATGACAACATGAGCAGCTGGTTTCAGACTGATGTTGTCACGTTGTGTTCTCGGGTGAGCGGGAGGTTCGGTCAGCAAACATCTCGCCGGTCCCGTTCACGTAAGAAAGTGTCCTGCCCGAAGCTCCGCCCCCACCCCCCACCACCATAACAAGAAGGGCTGCACTTATTAGGACTTGGAGGCGGAGCAAGAGTGGAGCTCAGATGTGGGGCAGAGTGTGTGTGGGGGGGCGGGGCTTGGAGGTGTGTGTGTGTGTGGGTGTTGGGGTCAAGGGGAGGGGCGGGCTTGTGCACCTGCGTTAGGGGAGGCCGCTCAGTGAAGAAGAAAACAGGATGTAAAAGTTCAACAACATCCTGTAACACACACACAGGCACACACACAGAAACGTTTGCACACACACACACTCGCACACACACGTTTCCCGGCCGTGCATCTCTCTCATTCTGCCGGCTCCAGACGTGAGAACCCCACCGGATCCGGTTTGGGTGAGCAACCCTTCCATCACGTCGGCTTCACCCATCTTCCAACTGTTTTTGTTTGTTTTTTTTGGGGTTTTTTTTTTTTCAGGAATTGCATAAGATATCATCTCGGAAAAGTCCCGGGATGCTGCAAGCACGGGACGGCGTGACGTAGCGGACGCACTTCCTGCGGGGTTATTTCTGCCGGCTTCGTCCTTGTTATCATCTGAGGGGGGAAAGAATAGGAGGAAGCCAAAGTGTCGCTATTAATATTATTAGTTATTATCCAGCAGCGTCGCGGCTCGCAAGGACGAGTGTGTGTCATGCTGAGGGGAAAAGAGAGGACGAGTCACTCCATGGACGAGGCTGCACACGTCCGGGCCCGCGCCGCTCCGAGGGGTTATTCCTGGCCCCACCAGCTCCTTCTGGTTCTGACCCGGTTCTGCTGACAGACGCGGAAACATGGCGGCGATAATTCCCTCACATGCATCTTCAAAACAAAGACGGGACCTGGTGGATGTTTCTCGTGAATCAAAGCGGCCACATCTGTCAGTGATTTGAGCCAGCGAGTCTCCAGAGACGGGGAACAGAGCGCCTGCAGATGTTCGGGCAGACAGAAAACAAGCTGACAAACAGCCGCGCTCGCCTCCTCCGTCACCCACGGCAACCGCCATCTGACTCGCATCACGGCGGCGTGTCAGAAAGTTTCGCTCAAATCAAACGAGGGGCAGGTTGAAAACTCATCAGCGCCGCTCGCGGAGCCGCGGCTTGCATAACGAGTGTCGCCGTGACCACACACACACACACGCGCGCGCGCACACACACACACACACACACACACACACACACACACACACGCTTCGTCATGCTCACTCACCGCAGAGGAAGCAGCGGCCAAAAGAGGAAGTGAGCGCGTCCCGTTTGTGTTGGAGGCCGAGGGGGGAAGAAGAAGTGTTAAAGTTATTAGCCGGGTGGGAGCGATGCGTTCAGGGGCATCCTGTGCACGGCCACCGCTTCCTGCTTCTGCATCCAACCCGGCAAAACGGAGGGAGGGAGGGCAACTGACGAGAACCCGCCGCAACGGAACCAGCCGCCACCACTGAGTCCTCGGGACAATTGGTGGAACATCCAAGTGTCGGTCGCCACGAGCGACCATCCGTGTGGATGAGCGGCGTTCCGTGACATCACAACTGACACGAAATTAACGTTTTATTACTAATCAGACACGCAAACGGCCGAGTGAGAGAAGTGAGAAAAAAAACCTACGAATATCTGACATGTCGTCGTCTCCGTCCGTATCAGCTGGCCGATAAAATTCATCCTTTACAATTATGCAATTAACCGCAACACCAACGAGGGACGGCGCAGGTCTGAATCCGGAGAGCCCAGATGTGAGAGTGTGTGAACACGCAGCAGTTCAGCTGGAGCCTGTCGGTTCCTCAATATCAGTTATGTAACCGTCACAGAACCCATTGTACCTGTTAGTTATCAAACAGATGTGGAAAACTTTTTATTTTCTACTTTTGGAAACCTTGGACCGTCATTCCTGGTTGGTTTGGCAACACATGTGGTTGCCACTGGATACAGATGACTGTGTTCCTGGTTATCACTGGCCACTGCTGCGCTTATGAGAAACATGAATCCATGCTCCTGTATTCCTGCATTTATGGTAAACGTATATCGCTGCTCCTGTATTCCTGCATGTATGGTAAACGTATATCGCTGCTCCTGTATTCCTGCATGTATGGTAAACGTATATCGCTGCTCCTGTATTCCTGCATTTATGGTAAACGTATATCGCTGCTCCTGTATTCCTGCATTTATGGTAAACGGCCTCCACCATCTTGACCTCCAGCCAGCCTCGTCAGTCTCGTGCCGTCAGCTGTCACAAACATGGAGGGTTTAAAGGTTCATGGCCGCCGCTTTTGGAGCTGATGCGGTCTGAAACGGAAAGTTTCCCCAGTAACAAGCAGACGGAGGTCACATGACCATGCTGGGGGCTCCGAGGACAAAGGGGTGCGAAGGGGGTATGAAGGGTTATGAGGGGGGAACACGGCAGAGTGACAACCATCATGGAGCCTCCACAGATCCTCGGATCCAGGAGGCCTCCTGATAATGATTTCCCGCTCAGCAGGAACATGCGGCATTTCCTGCACCTCACACAGAACCCGGCGTCTGTTTGTGGATGGATGAGCGGATGGATGAGCGGATGGATGAGCGGATGGATGAGCGGATGGATGAGCGCATGAACGTCGGCGCCGCTGGCTGGCTCATGCTGGCTCGGAGCTGCAGATCAAAGCTCCGGGTTAAATTTAGGAGACAGAACTTCTGCATGGAAACATGGTGCATCTGCTGCTGCTGCTGCAAATAGCAGAGCGGCTTTAATCCTCCTCGCCGGGTTTTTACAGCCGCAGCAGCGGCAGTGGAAAAAAAGGACATGCATGGGAACGCGGGAGCGGGAACGCGGGAGCGGGAACGCCGGCGGTGGCCTCGCTCACGTGTGACATGTAAACAGCTTATTTGCTTGTTTTCGTCGCGTGCGTGCAAACGCCGACGCTCGCTGCTGACTCAGCTGCTTCCTGCTCGTCACCGCCGGCGACGCCGAGAGCGAATAAGATCCTGTTATTCCGAGGCGCCGCCGCCGCTCACCCATACGGCTGTTTACCGCAGCAGTGCATTGTGGGTACACGCAGCGGCTGCTCGTTAGAGGCTCTCTATGTTCTGAAAACAGCAAGCTAACTTTGATGTTCCTCTCTTATCGTCGGATTCATGTCGTCCAATCAGAGGTCAGCTGATGAGGCCGGCTGGCGTCCTGCCCGAAGCCCCCCCCCTCGGCCCCCGCCACTGTGTCACAGCTGGTTCCTCCTATTGTTCCCTGCTCGGGGGAAACTTCAGAAGCGACGCCTTTCAAGCGAGTCCAACCCGGAGCGACCTGGAGCAACCTGGATCATCCCGGAGCAACCTGGAGCAGCCTAGATCATCCTGCAGTAGTCTAGAGCAACCTAGATCATCCAGGAGAAACCTGGAGCAACCTTGATCATTCTTGAGCAACCTGTAGCAACCTAGATCATCCTGGAGCAACCTAGAGCAAATCTAGATCATCCTCGAGCTACCTGGAGCAACCTAGAACAACCTGGATCATCCCGGAGCAACCTGGAGCAACCTAGATCATCCTGCAGTAGTCTAGAGCAACCTAGATCAACCGGGAGAAACCTGGAGCAACCTAAATCACCCTGCAGTGGTCTAGAGCAAACTAGATCATCCAGGAGTAACCTGGAGCAACCTTGGTCATCCTGCAGTAGTCTAGAGCAAACTAGATCGTCCTGCAGTAGCCTAGAGCAACCTGTAGCAACCTAGATCATCCCAGAGCAACCTAGAACAACCCAGATCATTCTAGAGCAACCTGGAGCAACCTTCATGGTCCTATAGCAACCTAGATGTTTGGTGTTTGTTTATTTTGTTGATGTTTGTTTGGTGTCAGTGTGTGTGTGCGTGCGTGCGCGTGTGTGTGTGTGTGTGTGTGTGTGTGTGTGCACGTGCTTGTGTGTGTGTGTGTGTGTGTGTGTGTGTGTGTGTGTGTGTGTGTGTGTGTGTGTGTGTGCAGGAATCTCAGTCAGACAGGTGGCAGCGCAGCGTGCCGACCTCCTCCGTGACCCCTGCGACCTCCCCTCCTCCCTGACAGGAAGCGGCGGCTCTTCCTGCGGCTGCTCTGGCCGGCGTGCAGCAGCCTCGTATATTTGGATCTCAGCTGTCCAGCACGGAAACGTTCAAGGACGCCGGCGAAATGCAGTCAAAGCAGAGCGACGAGCGAGCGTGCAGAGAAACCCGCTGATCAGGAACGCGCTGACTGAGTTATGGGTTTCTCACCTCTGAGGGTTAATCTTTTTTTTTTTTTTTTTTTTAAATATAAACCAGAGTCTCTGGGATTTTTTTTTCTTCCCTGTGAAAGACGTCACTCATCAATGTCCTGACTGATTGGTTGGTGTTTGATAACGATGCTGCAGTAAGAGACGAGTGTCAGTAACCCAGCAACCAGGCACCATGTCAGCGTGACACCGCCGCCACGCCCCCTCCTCCCAAGCCCCTCCCACTCCGGGATTTCCCACAGTTCCTCGTTTCCACAACGGCCGACCATAGCGTGCACGTTTCCCGTGAGCAGCTGTCCCCCCCGCATGTGTGTGTGAGTGTGTGTGTGTGTGAGGGTGTGACCCATTTCCAGAGTCGTCCTGAGATTCCAGAGGCGCGTTTGTGCCACTGCTGCCGAGAGGCGGGACAACTGGCCGCAACGCCACATTCCTGCCGGCCAACTGAAAATAGCGTTTGAGGCTCCAGTTATGGCGGCGTGTGTGAGTGTGTGTGTGTGTGGGGGGGGGGGGGGTGAGTGGGGCTGGGTCATCGAGGACATCAGCTTTCTTGATTATCGATTATTCTTTCCTGTCTTCCTGTCGTGGCGTTTGTGCGACGCGTCAAACACGCGTACAAAGATCTTCTCCAGGCCGCGCACAAACGTGCCAAACGCCGTGCCAAACGTGAAGCTAGCCGCTAACACGCTAACGCCAGCGGCCCCTGGTTGTAGCGGTCCCGGGAGAGCCGTCGAATCGCGGCGAGGCTGCAGGTGGTGACGTCACTCTGTCTGCCAGCTGATTGGCCGACCCGTAACAA
>CAAKHG010045141.1:0-12952 GCA_901007715.1 Dactylopterus volitans
CATTAGATTCTCCTGTTTTTTTTATTGAGACTGTTTGAGGGAGGTTTTGACATATTTGATTGATTGTTATCGGGGCTGTCGTTTGTGTTGCTGCTGAACTGTGCGTGACAACACTTTAATGTGGCATACACTGAAACCACTGAGAGAGATGTCGATATAATATGTATGTGTGTGTGTGTGTGTGTGTGTATACATATATATATAAAATCATATTTTAATGGTTGTTATTACTTTAACTTGTAATGCTGCTGGACTATACTGGTCTATAAACTTTTGTCACCCCAGTGTATATGAGTGGGATGGCCAAAATATTAGGGACACCTCTCAGTATAACCCAGTGCAGTTTAAGAGCACCACAAATTACAGTCCCAATAACAACCACTCAAATGAAACAGCGTTGATGGAAATTCAACATGAAGCTTAAATGTATTGCTAGGCTGTGTCCTATGGTAACCATGCAGCGGTCATAATGTTATGGCTGATGGGTGTGTCGGCTCATGCGCGCCCCATTCCGAGCGGAATGATCTCAACGCGGCGTCCTTGATCTGCTAGATGCCGCGAATTAAACGGCTTGACAAGCAATTCATTCTACATTATTTTAACAATATGTCAGCACGGCTGCTCAGCCGAAGCCCTTTTCCTCTGTGACGCCATATGCGATTGTTTTTATTGCATTGTAAAGCTCCACCTCTGCCTTTTGTTATTCTGCGGAGAAACCACTCGAGCCGGGGACAAAACTCCATTGTTTCATTTAAGAATAATACCTCCATAAAGTCGAGTGTTAAAATAAATTGAAAATGGAAGCACGAGACTCTCAGGCAGCCCTGTAATTTTTTTTTTTCTCCCATTGCCGAAAACATATAAAATCGTGATGCCACTGTAATGCATCAAATCCAACTGTGAATTTTATGAATCATTAGAGTCCAAATAGCTCAGTGTCCTCTACAGATGCCGCTCATGAGTTATTACACGCCACCGTGGAGACCGCGTGTGTGGATGCTCAGCCCACATCGGGGAGAGGCTTTATAACATGTCCTGTGTCGGCTTAAATGGCAGGGAGACGAGTGGCACGCGTGTGAACTCGCCGTTCCTCGGATGCGCGTTTGCCGAGTCAGCACAAGTGCGCAGATGACACACTCTTTCATTTCAGACAAATACTAGATGGGGGACAAATGGAGCAACGGCTGGCTGGCTGGTGCCGTTCGTTTCTGCTTGTCATTGTCAACCAGCTCTGGCGTTATCCTCTAATTGGAACATACACACACACACACACACACACGCAAACACACACACAGACCCTCGCGCCCACAAACGCACCGGCTGGCCCTGGATTGATGCGGAGCGTTACATAAGGTCAAGCGGTCGGGCGTCTTATCGGGCCGGATTCGGACGCCGCATGCTCGGCGCTTCCAAAATTGACAATGTGACAAATTCACTTAGGCTATGCAGATTGAATATTGACCGGGATGAACAATGAGTTTAGGCCGGGATTCTCAATTTTCGTAAGCGGGAAGCCATGTTCACACGCGGCTGACGGCAAATCACTTCCTCAGGAGAGGCCGTCATGTTTACTTAATTGTTCTTAATGTAAATGAGGAAGCGGTTGGAACCATTTGGCTACTCCACCTCTTCATGGGAATCTTCTACTTTTGTGTGTTTTTCCCAGCGTGCCCCCCCCCCACACCCCACATTCGTTGGTAGATTATCCGCTCGGCATAGCTTTCGCCTGTGATATTTCCTCTAAAAGCTCCTTTCCTCCAGGGAGGCTCTGTCCAAAACCATTACCGGTTTTTTGGCGAGAGCGCGGCTCGGCGAGCGCCCGGACAGGTGGAGCACGCGGCCGCGAGCTCCTCTGAAGTGCAAAAATGGCGCTGACTGCGGAGGAATTAGAAAAAAAATTTGCATGGAGAAACTTTGTGGGCCGATTTGCCTGCAGCTACGCAGCGGCAGTCGGAGCCCCCATCCCGTGTCTTATCGTGTGCATCAACGCCGTTATATTTTTGCATATACTAAAAAAAAAACAAAAAACCGTTGATTATACCTCAGACATGGCAGCCCACATTACCACAGGTCGGGTGTGCTGGAGCCCAGAAAAATGCACGCCTTTGCACTCTGCCTGGCCCGCTGATGCTGCAGATGGATACGATTTTTGAAAGTGGAACGGGGGGTGTGGGGGAGGTGGTGGGCGGTGGGGGGGGGGCTCTTCTTTGGCAGTGAGGGACAAAGATGACAGCTCTTCATCCATGCAGAGCTACCAGGGGCCTTGGCTCGCACCTCGTGTGCTCTCCTGACAGAACCTTGATGCCTTCAGAGACCATTAGGGCTGACAACATGTCATCATGTCACGCTGCAGCTCATGGGCAGGCAATGAATAAGTCAGACCAGTAAATAAAGATGGCTCACTTGGAAATAGGGGTTTTTTTTTGCTGTTGTTTTGTATTTCCATGTGCCAGACTGCAGATTTTTTCCTCTTCTGCGCGCGACTCTTAATTAACAGCTTCCGCGCTGTTTACTGTACGGATCATTTTTTTATATTGCCCCCACACCACCACCGCCTTCTGAACGCTGGCTCGGCTCGGCTCGGCTCGGCCTGTGGCCTTTGCCACGAGCGCGGACCGCGGCCAAGAGTCTCGGCAGCCCGGCGTTGGGAGATGTTTTTCAAGATGGCGTGATTGGATTAGGCCACAAATGTATGACACAAGTGAAGACGAGTGACTCTAATAAAGCCGTGTAATGCAGTAATTTACAACGTAGTGACTGAATTAGGGGCTGAGCGAGGCTTCAGATGGTGCCGTTCTCACAGCCACACTTTTCACAAAAAAACAAAAAAAAATTAAAGACTTCATTGTGATGCTACTTAACTGGTAATAGTCTCCGCCTCAGGGCTATAACTTGTGCTTGTCAAATGCACATGACTTTTCTTTTTTTCCCACATGGTCGGGCTTGAGTGGAAACACCTCCTGTAACTTAGAGGCAACTTGACGAGCGATGAGATAATGCCTTGTCAAGATTGGAGATAGCAAATATGGATGAAAGCGCGATGGGTTTTTTTTTTTTTTTTTTACTGAAGCAGACGACCATGCTATCACCTCAGATGTAACATTACGTCGTCGTGGGTTTTTTTTTTTTTTGACAAAATCTGAAGAAAACAAAACAAAAAAACCTGCTGTCCCACTAAACAAATTAATCACACACACACACGTGCAGATAAGCTCGGAACCCCTAATGCTTTTCTACCGGTGACACAGTTTTACGGTTCCACTTTTATCTGGGCTCAAGTGGATGAAGTAATATGGGCGCGAGCGAGCGGCGGGACTTCTGAACCTGCTTTTTATTGGAGTGTCTGTGCACTGACCAAAATGATAAGTTGTCCCGCACCCTATTTATATATAAATACGGGGGCCACCATAATATCAACGGCCCTGATAAATGGCTGCACATTACCGGCATTCGTCAGACTCGCAATAAGTACGTTTCAAGGTTACGCGCCGTTGTGCAGAGCTGAAATCATGCGGAATTTTCCCCGGCGAAGTCAAAAACTAATGGAATATCACAGCGTGATGTGTTGCACAGCGGTCTGGGAGCTCATTTAGCTTCCTCTGTAATAAATGGAATTGACTGTATATTTAATGTTTATGAACGTTGGGTAAAAAAAGGGCTGCTTTCCATTATGACGAGGTTTACAGGTTATTCTCCATCGCGGCACATCTGTGGCTATTGTGGATCCTCCATGAAATTTATTTAGTCATTTTACGTTTATTTTTATGGGCGCAGACATAAGCGTGGGGTATTCACTGAACGGCTAATACCACTTATCACGGCGTTTTACGTTTTACGTTTGTTTTTGGGTGGGAATTTATGAAGAACTGGAATATTAAAGTGTGATGCGGTTGCGTCACTCTCTGGTGAACCCAGTTAAAGATATCACGTTTCATTAAGTTTTCACGTCACCTTTTAGTACCTCGTAGTGCTTGATCGGCCTTTTTTGGAACTGCGGGAGCACCAAGCGCCATAAGCTGCGTACTTTTACCACAAACTTTGAAGTATTGAGCCGAGTCTGGCTACGCAACTGGATTTTCTTTTTCTTTTTTTTTTCTGGCACTCCGTAGCCATAGTTAAGATGTTTCCCATTGCAGCCACTCTTTGTTCCTGCCTACCAGGAAGATTCAAGAAGACCCCAATGGACAGTTAGGTGAGATCCAGGCTTGCAGCTCCTCCAAAAAGGGTAATGATTCATGAGGGTTGGCTCCGCCGTCCCGGGGGCTGCGGAGCAATAGCTGGCGTTATCCTCCGCAAATGGGTTTGGAAATGCTCCTGGCCGGGTTGACCAAGGCGCTGATTTATAGCCCAAGATGCGCCCAAACGCCGAGGCTCTTTCTCTTCTAGTGTGGGTACGAGCCTGCAACTCCGCCGCTCGTGCGAACGAAGGCGCCTCACCTCGCTGCCCACAATCTGTGCACCTCCAATCGAACTTTTATTTTTTCTGCCATGTGCTTGGAACAGCAGAGGAAGGCCACATTTATGATGCTGAGGGTTTCGGGGCGGAAAGAAGCAACCCATTGTTTTTAGTGTGTCAAGCACATGGAGAAGCAGTTTTTCCGCCCGTAACTCTTTTATATATAGACATGCACCTCATCCTTGACTTCAAATAAAAGCCGCTGTCAGAAATTGTCTCCTAAAAAAAAATCCTTCCTTTTAAACTGGAATCTGAGGAGAAAATTCATTCCGCCGAAATTGGATGATTAAGCCCTTTTGGATTGTGAAGTCTTAAGATTGCTGATTGCTTTTTGTATCTTTCCTCCCTAATAAGCTTTGTATCCGCGGCTGAGCTCCGGATCCTCCCAGCAGTTCTGAGTTTTTCCAGCCAGCTAATATCGTCCCCCAATATTCGAGATAATTAATTGACATAGTAAACTGAAAAGAAAGAAAGGGGGGGAAAGAAAAAAAAAAAAAACGCTTTGGAAAAAAGCTCAAGCCGCTCAAAATGGCGCAGATTTATTTAAAGCCGGCAATTGTCACAAAGCAATTAATGTGGCAAACAACTTGAATGACCTTTTTTTCTTTCTTTCTTTCTTTCTTTTTTTTTTTTTTTGGAGTCCCTTTTCAGTCAGAAAACGGACTGATTCCCACGCTCGGCTCCGACTCCGCGCTGCACAGGAACGGTCCGCCGCTTCGCACGCAAACATCCGTCAGTCTCATTATTAAGTCAACACGGATTACTAACTGACAGAGGAGTGATAATGACGGAGTAACCGGCGTGTTTTCACATCAAGCGTGTCCCCTCCCTGTGGTTGTGCTCGGCCCTTTATTTATTTTTTTTTAATTCCTCATTAGAAATCGCGAGGCCTAGCAGAACCGAAACCGGTGGGAAAAGTCAGGTGGCACAAAAAAACAAAAAAAAACGAGGGCTGCACAAACTGGATTTGACTGACTTTGTGGAGCGTTTAAAATGCAACCTGACAGGGAATGTTTTAGCCAACATCACCTGCTCCGAGTGTTGCATTCCACCCCCCCAGCCCCAAACCGCCCTCCCCACCCCCCATTAGAAAGGTCCTGTTCTTGTCTCGCTATTGTTACGTAAGAGCTGCAGGAAGGCGGCGAGGGAGCTCACATCTTGTCTACCCACGGAGCTTCTGGAGCTCTCGCCGGTGGTTCGCCAACAGGTGCTTTGGGTTTTAATGAGCGACATCTGAGAGCCTCGTCTCGGGGAGGCTTCCGCTCCGCCGTTCCATCAGAATCACCCTTTTCCCGAGCTGGATGTTAATGTTTCTAATTGGCGTATTTACAAGTGGATTATTTAAAAGGCTACGTGTCAGACGGATCCTTATCTGGCGACTTGGCAGTTGGACTCACTCGGCTTCGTTTCTCTGCATGTTGATGAGCTCGATTTTCCTCCTTTTTTTTTTTTTTTTTTTTTGCTGTGCAGGCTTCTGCGATAACTCCCCTCGTGCAATTTGGGCGAGGAATGTTAGCGGCAAGGTGGTTAATCCTGTCGTGCTGTTCCTCGTATCCCCCCCCTAATGTAATCCCACTGCACACTGCGTAGTTAAGACAACAATTAAAAAAAATTAGAGTGTATAAATATCTTTTCCCTTCCGAATCAATCCGAATTCTGAATCCACCAAGCAAGCATGACATTATGACCACTGCGTGTTTGCTCTAGAAGATAATGCAACGGCCCTAGATTATAGTTTTATGTTGAAATTTGATTGAATCTGCTTGAAAGAGGTGTTGACATGTTTAATTGATTGTCACTGGGGCTGCAATTTGTGATGCTGTGGAACTGTGCGGGGTTATACCGGGAGGTGTCCCTAATATTTTGGTCACTCATTTGCGGTCAGTAATGATCCGACATGAAGCTCTTTGTTGCAGGGATGTCGCATCATGTTCGAATGTTATGCTTGACGGGTGCGCGTTGGCTGGACTGGAACATTCAGGCGAGACAACGAGTAGGTGGAGAACCTTCCTGCGCCCAAATCCAAAGACGGGCCAACGTTCCCAAGCTGAAATATCAGCATTTTTAGATGCGCCCAATCAGAAACTGCGACAGGAACGGCGAGCGAGGATTCCTGACGCTCGCAGGGAAGCTAATTCTAGCTGGAGAGCTCCGCTAACATTTGCTCGACTTTTCTGAATTGAAAGCAGACAAAATTAGAGCATTCCGTCATTTGGACGTCGCTGGAAACTGACACAATTGGGAGCCCTGCGCCAGCTCCCGTAATTTCATAATGCTCCCATGGCGGGAATCTCCAGCTATAGCTTATTTTTTTGTTTTCAGCGAACGTTTTCAAAAAGTAATTACAAAAGTGCTTTGATAGTTGGTATTCATGATTGCGTCTCTCGCAAAGCGGAGCGATTCTGTGAAGTGACAGTGGGAGAAGTCGAGACTCGCCCGTCCATAAAAGCTCACGAGTCGGGGGTTTGAAGTGGAAAAAAAAAAAGAAAAGGACCTGCTGAGAATGTGACCCAAGGCAAACGAAGAAAGCTCCACCACATTTTAGTTATCTTTCCCACTTGGAAGTTGAAAAGGATCATCAATCTTTGATTTGAGAAAATCCCAGTGCAATATTTCAGCAACCTTTACAGCTGTTTTCCAACATTTTGCGCTTTTCTTTTTGTTTTTCGCAGCGCCTTGCTGCACATTAGGCTTTGTTCTGGAAATTTAAAAAAAAAAAAAGATAAAATTCAAGTGCTATTACTTAATAACAAGACAGCACTGATTTGCAAAAAAAAAAAAAAATTACCTCTCAATCTACAAAATCTTAAATATATTTTCGTACCTGCGCAAAGTGGAGGCACTTTGATCTGATCTGAAAGGACGATGCCGGCTTGTTATCGGCCAGAGGAAGCGCCGCCGCCGCCGCCGCCAAACAAACATCAAAAGAAAGTCCGGCAAGGCGAAAAATAATTGAGATTATTTTAATTGAAAAATTAATTGGGAGCGCTTGTTGACTCCGTCTGAGGCAGTTTGGCTCATATCTGATGAAGAAGAAAAAAACTAAGAATGAATACTTTTGTATCCCATGCTAACCGACGCGGCTGTCCGGCTCTCCGGCTCTCCGGCAGTATTTGCAGTATCAGTGTATTTTCCTCCACATAAATAATGAATTACATGTGATGTACATCATCTCATTCTGATAAATGATGAAATATGCATTCCCCGATTGCCAGCCCCTTTGATTCCTCCGCCCGTCTCCATATCTCGATATTCCCTCCGACGTGACGCAATCTCACAATGGCCGTCCAGTTTCTTAATTGGAGATTGTGCCGCCGCAGTTGGTGACTGTGTTTCTGCACGAGCGATGTGCGTATCCTGAACTTATGTGTAAAACAGAGGTGGGCAAACGCACGCAAGCAGCATTCCAAACGTTCAGAACCGCCGAACAGCCGAGCCGAGCAGCTTTTTGTGCCTATCTTAGCAATTATAGTGCTTTTTCCACGGCATGGTGCTGCCTCTGCTTTACTCTACTAGTCTTTTTTGGTTTTCCATTAAGAAAAAAGAAGTACCAGGTACCACTTTTTTTAGTACCTGCTCTCCTGGGGTTCCAAAAAAAAAAAGGCTGACCAGGTACTGTGAGGTGGTAAAAGTTGACGGGAAACCACCGCAGACCGCCGATTGGTCAGAGAGAACTATAACAGCGCCGTTGTGTCATCAACGTCCGGCACGCACTGCACAGCCTGAGCGGCACAAACCCGTGTCGGCCATTTTCAAACAACAAAACTATTGTGGCTTGAAGAGCAGCCGCGTACCGAGAGAACGAGAACAGCGCCGCGTCAGCGCGGCCCGTTGTTTCTCTCCTCCTCTTCTTCTCCGTCTCCTCATTGTCTCCCCTTTGTGCCGCTCTGCGAATGTCTTTGTCGCGTCGAAGACGACGTCGCGGCAATTTCGGGCCGGTGTCGCTATGACTACCAGTAACACTGAGGCGGGGACTATCTTCGAGTGGAAAGCGACCCCCGGGAAAGTACCTGATACCGAAGGTGAGCAGAGTAGAGTAGAGTAGAGTAGAGTAGAGTCGGTGGCGTGTAGTGGAAAAGCACCAGTGACCCAAGTTAAACGAGTTGTTCCAGGGGCAGTAATTATGTCACTCATTTCCTTGTCTAAAATAGAGTAGAAAACAGCCTGGTCCACAGACAAATTATACCTTCTGCTGTGTACTATGTTGCAGCTCTTATAATTCCCAGACATGACACACATGCGTTGGTGCTATTGTCCGCTCTCGCCGTGGTGAATCTATTAAAATGATCAGCATCGAATGGTTTTGCGAGTCACATTTGCAGCCGCCCTCTATCATGATTTCAACCCACCCGCCCCACCGAGGAAGCTTAAAATGCTAAATTTGAGCAAGGTCTT
Organism: Dactylopterus volitans; assembly: GCA_901007715.1. NCBI lineage: Eukaryota > Metazoa > Chordata > Actinopteri > Syngnathiformes > Dactylopteridae > Dactylopterus > Dactylopterus volitans. Next base: position 8,852 of record CAAKHG010045141.1, read on the forward strand.
CCATGCAGGGACACACCAGGGTCCCTGGTTGCGGTCCGGAAGCAGCAGTCCTCCAAAACGCCGACTTACGAAAAAAAAAGTGATTTATAAGATAAGCGAAAAGAATTTGAAAAAAAAAAAAAAAAAAAGGTGGTTGTCTGCATATTCATCGCCGACTTGTCCTGTTACGCAGCGGCTCATTTACATTTTAAGCAGCGTATCATGGTCAAGGACTATGTGTACTTCCTCCTGTGAGCCTCGGGAGCATTCCAATGAGTGTACACTTTGAGGGATGAGATGGGCCTATTGATTAGAGGCAGTCTGACCTGTGCTGGTAGCAGATGAGCCGTCACTCAGCCTTAAAGTCTCAGCGGGAAGTGTGGCAGTGATTGACCCTGCTAGAATCCAGCCAGGGCAACAAAAAGCGCGCGGTTATTTTGGAGTTGTCATCATATAGTAATTAATAACCCAAATTGGTTTAGTCAAAACAATGGATTTATCGCACTGCGAGGCGTCGAAAGAGAGGCCGGACTTTCAACTTGCGATGTCGTGAGTCCTCATCTATTTCGCTCCTGCAGCCTTCAGCGTGCCGAAAGATTAATCACATACGTTAACTGCAGGCAAATGTCTGTCGATAATGAAAATGATGAAAGGATGAAAATGCGACGCGCTGCTGTGGATGCGTGACGATATATACTCGCGACTAAAAACATGCCTTAACGGTTGGCTTTGAGTCATTCCACGATTTTTTAGGAGTCTCCTGCCTCCAAAACGTACATAGGATTTGATTTGCCGCGTATCCATACGTTTTGAGAATGGCTGTGCGGGGGCGGGTGGGATGGTAATTATCCATAAATTGGAAAATGTAATTACCAGCCTATTATTTTTTTTTTTCCCGATAACGCAACGTCAGCAGGTAATTAGAACCGGGGCTGCTCAATAGGATGTTATTGAAAAAAAAATTCATCAGGATGTGCAGAGGTGAATGTGGAGCTTATTTGTGTGAGAGCATCCTCTGTTGGCCCCGTGTTTATATTGCTCTCCCTGGCGCTGCCCGAGCACCCGAGGCAACGGAATGACGGATTAATGCCGTTGCTCACTCCTCGCCGCCGCATTTTTACACCGATGTTCAGCGGCCGTCTCGGATGCGGCTCCCGAATGTTTCACCCCCGCTCGCTGAGGGGGCTGGCGGCCGCCGCGCGCGCCGGCGCTGGGCTTCACCCATGGGTGGCAGCCGCCGGTGTTTGCGGCGCGCGGTGGCCTCGTTTACTCTCGGGAAGCTGCAGCATACGGTCCGTTTGTCAGAGGGACCCTCTCCGAATGTGACGGCTGCTTAATTCACATAATCAGGCATGGCGTTGTTACGCGGCGCTGTGGTTTTTGGGTTTTTTGGGTTTTGTTTTTTTTTGCCTCTTGGGGCTTCTTAGGCGTTGGCTTCCTGTTGTGTACACCTCAATTAACATACACGCCATGGACAGTCAGGAAAATAGTTTTTGTTGTGTGGTCGTTTCCAAGCTGATCGATTATGCTCTCCCATTTCTTCTGTCATAAATAATATTAAAAAAAAAACAAAACACTTGGTTTACAATGTTTGTTTTTTTTTTCCCAGCTCGACAGCTTGTCAGGGATGTCCTCACTGGAGATTCTGGTTACCCAGCTTGACCCCTGGTGGGCGGGGGCGGGATCAAGTCAGGTTCAGTCACGTCAGCCGGGCTGAACTAATTTACATGGTGCTTTTAATAGCTTAAAGTGGAAATATTTAGTGTAAAAAACAATTAAGGTTGTTGGCGCAAGCGCCTGCCCGGGATCACGGCCGGCTCCTGGCTTGCTTTTGTGGGGGTTTTTTCCGTGACAACGTAACATACAGCGATCAACCATAACATTAACACCACGACGTGTTTACCATACAATACAGAGCAGAAGCCCTGCGGGGGCAGTTTTTTGTTGAAAATTTAGAGGTATTGACATATGTTATCGATTGTCACTGTAATTTGAACTGTACTGGCTTACACTGAGAGGCGTCCCTAATATTTTGGTCTTGCCACTCATATGCACCTCTCAGAATAAATGAGTACAACAGCACGACAAATTACAGTGTCCAATAACAACCATTAAAACATGTCAACACCTCTCTCAAACAGATTTGATAGGATTCAATAATAACTTTACTGCAGTGCTGTTGCGTTACACGTGGAGTGGCTCCAACGTTGTGACTGACCGGTGTAAAGACTGTTTGTTACATCTCAGACGGCAAAATACTCGTGCAGCCGTGCACCCGCGCCAGCGCCCACCGCTTTTATTTGTCCGTTGTTCTTCTGGACTCACATCAACTCTGTCAGACTCAGTTTGGGTTCAGACGTAAATCGCCGGCGTTGCCTGGCGGCTTCGGGTCAAACTCAGTTACTCTTTCGGACTCTGTTTAGTTTCGGACAGAAACAAACAAAAAAAAAAAAAAAAACAGCGCCCGATTCTTGTCCTGATTCATATGGTCATCTGCTACGGGCGCAGTCGCACGCCCACTAAGTAAAGTGTCCACAAGTCCAGAAGAAGGCCAAGCAGAAGAAAATTGGCTTTTGGCACGGCGGAGGGGGGCCTTAAAGAGACAGGAACTGAAACAACTTGCTTAAGTTGGGAATGAACTAAGGATGACCTGGTGCTGCTTTCAGGCACATTTCAAAACATAACAAAGATCTCTCTTCTGACTGTGAGTCATGCAGAGCGACTCCAGCCGAGTCCCAGAATAAAAATGTCGAGCTGGAAATGAGCGTGGAATTGATTTGTTATTTTGATTTCTTATGGCCACCGATCGACCCGTCAGCAGACTTTGCGAGCATGTGAACGGATTTTTTTTCCCCCCCTCAAGCAATGTCCACTACATCGGCTATGGCTTTCCAGTCATTATTTGTTATTGCTTATAATTTCTTTATTGGGCTTATTTTTGAATTATAGTCCAATTGATGGTGAACAAACAAGCGAGGGCGCCCGGCAATTTTTCCAGTGGCGCTCATTCAATCATCAAATGACGGCACTGTGACGTTTCACGTGTTTCCTAATTGGCGTCAGCATGCTTCTCATAGTCTTTGCAGTCGCCGGCTCGCGCGGCCGGTAACATGCGCTCAAGTCCTCCGGTTTAAGTGCGCGCCATTAAAACTGGCACCATCGCGTTGCCCATTACGCTCGAGCCGACACCTCTTTCATCCCAGCATCCTCCTTAGATTAGATTTTATATTGTTGATTTAACCAAGATGCATGTTTATGCAGCGCATGTTCATTAGTGGGGGATAATCTTTCTCAGCAGGATGTTGCTGCTCCGGCTTCTCGGAGCGCTTCCGTAGGGAGCGGAGCCTCCTCGCCAAATCTAGTTGTACATCCATTTGCAATTAATGGTCAGTTCCTCGACCTAAGTGCCTCTGACTTAATGTATAGTCTTACAGTTATAAAGCACAGTGATAACGCTAAGCTATTTACCAAATTGGAGGCGTTTATTGGAGTTCTTACGTCACCCCGTGAGGCGCAGTTCAGAAACGACACTCCAAACTGGAGAGTTTTGTTAAGTGCAGCCCGCACAATCATAACGAACGTCTCCAAAATTGAACCAAATATGAATCCTGTTAAGCGTGATAAGTACCAGGCCAATTGCCCATGTACAAATTGGAGACCAGAAAGGCTGTGAAATTAAACAGTTCCTCCCCCCCCGCGCGATACATTTCAAGGTTATCTCCATCATTAAATGATAAGAGACACTTGCACTTCAGGGTTCACGCTAGATCTTAAAGAGCGCTGTGGCAACTGCAGAACCAGAGCTCGGTAGGTGTCTGTCTGGAGGCGTCTCTCCCCTTAAGTGCTCCAACGTGCGAGCGTGGGAGCAGCACGAGGAGCCGCCATTTGGCCGAGCTGCTCGTGCGTGGCTGCTCGCGCGGCTGAAGCGAAAGCCGCCGCATCCTCGTGCGAGTGTCAGTAAACACGACGGGGAAGGTGATGATTCTGTCGCTGCTGACAAGGGGGAGTGAACTGCGATTCTGCTTGAGAATGACTTTTTTTTTTTTTTTTTGCTAGTTAATACTGTACCTTAGCATCAAGCATCTGACCCATCAGGAGGACATAAAAATCAAAAGCCCCTTG
>CAAKHG010045142.1:0-11692 GCA_901007715.1 Dactylopterus volitans
TATAACCGAAGAGGACAGAGGCAGAGGCCCCCCACAGGAGCAGAAGCCATTATGCCGGCCGTTGGCATTTGTTTATGGTTTAAACAGCACTGTGTGTGTGTGTGTGTGTGTGTGTGTGTGTGTGTGTGTGTGTAAAAGCAGTGAGGAAGCTGAACACCATTTGAGGCACAATATTTAAAAAGGAACCAAATATGACCTAAACTCAGCATGGCCGCCTGTAAGGCGTGAACATGTCGGTGTTTGCAGCCGCCAGTCGTTGGATCCTCGAACCTTTATTCATTTATTTTATTTTTTTTTGGTGACAGCTTTTGTAAATTATTTTGCCAAAGTGAAACACGTCGGTTGGCGTTGTTGGCGGTGGGAAGATGGTGGCGCCGGCGAGAGAGTGTTAGCATGGCGGCGGCGGCGGCGGGAGATCTCCTGAACTGCGAGGCACCGACCAAGAGCAACATCAGCAGCAGCTCCTGTATGAAGAAGAGGAAGAAGAAGGAGACGCGTTCTCCTCCCGTGTAAGGTCTCGTGTGAGGAGCTCCACCGGCAGCCATCTTTATGATCTTCTCCTTCTTCTTCAGAGCCTCTCCTGGAGTTTGGTGGATGACCTTTGGTGCCACCCGGCGGTCACAGACTGAACGAAACCGTGCAGTCAGTCGTTACCATGACGTCTGGTTTGTTGCTACCAGCGACTCATTGGGACATCATGTAACCATGACGACGTCAGCTGACAGCGATTCTTCTGCCGTTAAACCATCAAGGTTACATCATCTCTGGAAAAACACCAAGAGCCTCAGTACAAGCACCTAAGTACAGACGCTGCAGCACAGATGCTGCAGTGCAGTACAGACGCCTCCGTGCAGTACAGACGGCTCAGTACAGTACAGATGCCTCCGTGCAATTAGGATGCTGCAGTACAGACGCCTCTGTGCAGCACAGACGCCTCTGTGCAGTACAGACGCCTCTGTGCAGTACAGACGCCTCCGTGCAGTACAGGCGCCTCTGTGCAGTACAGACGCCTCTGTGCAGCACAGACGCAGCGTCGCAGCTGCGTTAAACGTGAGCGGAGACGCCACAAATAACAGCGCCACTCTCGCTCAGTAATTATGTTATGCTTCATAACAGGCCCTGGTGTGTCAGCGGCAGTTATTTTTATGTGTGTGTGTGTTTGTGTGCACGCGTGTGTGTGTGTGTCTTTATATTTGAGCGGCAGGTCAGGGGTGTGTGAGCAAACGGCAGGATGTGCGGTCAAAAAAATCTGCTTAGTAATGTTGGTAAAGATAGAGCTGACCTCGCCGTCGCAGTCAAAGCCCCGCCTGCTAACCACACACACACACACACACACACACACACACACACACACACACACACACACACACACACACACACACCTGAATGGAGGCCAGTGTGCTGCAGGGTGGAGACACGTGCTGAGGGAGAGAACCATGTTTTTAAGTTCCATGGGCGATCGAGAGACAAACACACCACTGGATACACACACACCAACACACGGACACATGCACCGACACACACACCAACACACACCGACACACACACCAACACACACCGACACACACACCAACACACACCGACACACACATTAACACAAATCAAAAACACACATTAACACACATACCAATACACACAACATATTCATTGAAACACACACTGACACACACACATGCACATACGCACACACACACACACACACGTGCACGCATGCACACACACGTGCACGCACACACACTAGCTAGCTAGCTAAAGTAGCTATGCAGCTATCCAGCCGCCTTCTTGGCTCCAGATCTCGTGTCCATGTCAGTGTGAATAACTGAGATGTTGAGATGAGGTCACTTCCTGTCGCAACTTTAAACTGCACTTTTGAAGCAGAACGTGCGGCGGTGGCGGCGGGGACGAGGGATCGGACGGGGAAAAGTGCTCGTGTCAATTTGGAGGCGACGGCGATTCCGCTGGAGCCAGCGTCGCCCGGAGAGACGAGCGGAGGTGGAAATGAGCGAATGGAATCCTAAATATAGACGAGGCACCCAAGCAGCAGCGCGTGGAAATGTACCGGAGGGTGGAGGGAGCCAGCGTCACGGCGCTCCGGCCGTGGCTCCGCCCCCCTCCAACCTGAGGTGAGGCCGCCGCTGAGGGATGAGGAACAAACGAGCGGAAACATGGAGACGGAGAAACCGACACCGGCAGCTGGTGGATGGTGGATTCTGAGCCACTTCAGGTCCTGCTGAAGATGCAGGACGTTGGCCCCTGACCCGCTCTGGTCTCTGACCCACTCTGGTCCCTGACCCACTCCGGCCCCTGACCCGCTCTGGTCTCTGACCCGCTCTGGTCCCTGACCCGCTCTGGTCCCTGACCCGCTCTGGCCCCTGACCCACTCTGGTCCCTGACCCACTCCGGCCCCTGACCCGCTCTGGTCTCTGACCCGCTCTGGTCCCTGACCCGCTCCGGTCCCTGACCCGCTCCAGCCCCTGACCCGCTCCGGTCCCTGACCCGCTCCAGCCTTTTCGGTGACACCGGTCGTTTCATTATTAGCCGTAGCCGCTAGCTTAATTTAACATATGACTAATTTGGCTATCAGCAAAATTTTTTTTTAAAAATAATGTGCTAATCAGCTAATTGCTAAGCGGCTAACGGTAGCTGTTTCATGCTTTTCTAAAGTTGAAGGGGAAAAGTCAGTGGAAACGTGCCGAGTTGTTATTTTGTTTTGTTTTTTTCCGAACGCGGCGGCGTTTAAGGGACGAAACGCAAATAACATAAGGAATAAATCCGCTTCATTCTGCTTCTCTTACTTCCCATCAGCCACCAGGCTGGCCAGGCCGTGGATCCCCAGGACTCGCCGGCCGCCGTCAGCTGAGACTCACATGCTCCCCGGCGAGGACGGTCGCTGGGCTCCTCGTCCGCTGAATGGAAACGTCTGTCTGTCTGCAGAAGAAGAAAAAAAACGAGGGAGTCAGCTGACGGTCAGCAGCCGCGCCCGCCGGTCGCCACGGCGGCCGGCCGCTCACGTGACCACGCGAACAAAAACCCCCAACGGGTTAGAAAGAAGAGTCTGTGTGTGCGGAGGCAGCGCGCTGAAAGGCCGCGCTTTCATGGCAGCGCAGCGGCCGCAGCGGCGGCGGTGATGTCACCGGCCACGAGCGCTTGAAGACGGCGTCCATGTTGGTGCGGCTCAGCGGCAAGTACGAGGTGGCGGACGGTTTTAGGGAACCACGACGCAGAGGGGGGGCCTTGAAACCGCAAACGCCGACATTTAGAGAGAGAAACCTGCACCGGCGGATGGTGGATGGTGGATTCTGAGCCACCCCTGACCCGCTACGGCCCCTGACGTGTTCTGGCCCCTGACCCGCTCGGGTCCCTGACCCGCTCCGGCCCCTGACCCGCTCGGGTCGCTGACCCGCTCCGGCCCCTGACCAGCTCCGGTCCCTCCGGTGCCTTGTAACCGTTAACGCCGACATTTACCAAACAAAAAAATCCCCGGGTTCGTTAAAGTTTGTGAGGCCACAAAGTTTGCCGTTGTCATGGCAACAAACAATTCCAGTCACCTTGACATCCAAGCTCACCATCGCCGGTGTGTTTTTCCTCCTGCAGTTACTTCACCAAGTTGATAATGACGCTTTGGCAGCTGTGGGGTTTTTTGTTGACGTTGCTATGGTTACAGGACGGTCGCGGCTTAAGTCACGGCGATTAAAGTGGCCGTGCTCTGTAAGGGCACGGCTTCCGGCCAATCAGAGGAGAGGCGTAAACTCATTTAAAATACGAAGTTTCCTGCGCGTCGATTACTGAGCATGTTTAGCCTCACTTAGCATTAAAAAAAACCCACTTGATTAGAAAAAGTTAAATGTAAAAGGTGTTTTAAAATGATTTGCACCCGTCAGGGCAGAAGTGCATCATGGGAGGATGAGAAAAAAAAAAGAAAAAAAAACACGTCAGAGTCTGAATCCATTTGCAGACAGGAAACCTGGCTGCTGTCGTCACGGCGACGCTTTTAAGCTTCCTTCCGCGCTGACATGTTTACAGGAGCCGAGCTGTGCGGCCGCCGAGCGCCGGCGCTCCAGACGGCAGAGGGCTGCTGGGAAGTGCGCAAGAGACACAAGCCAGAGCGACAGACGCCGCGTTTGTTTACAGCCACGGAATTCCTCAGGAGACGCGCTCATTCACGACCTCGCCGCCGCCGCCGCCGCCGCCCCCCCGGCCGCCTCAGAGCCCCCACCACCGGTCCGAGGAGACCATCGGAGCCGCTAAACAACCAATCAGGGCCCGGTTGGCGTGGCAGGTTCTGCTGAGCCCATGACAGTCACTGATCTTCTTCTTCTTCTTCTTCTTCTTCTTCTTCTTCTTCTTGGCTCTGAGAGAAGCAGCTGGATTGGACCGGGCCGCTGACAGCACACCACTGTGTGTGTGTGAGCGTGTGTGTGTGTGTGTGTGTGTGTGGGAGTGGGAATGAGGCGATAGCGCCTTGCCAGGTTCTGACACTCAGGATTTAAGAGCAGATCTTCCAGTAAGAGTCTGAAGTTTACGGTGTGGGAGTGAATTCGCCCTGGAAGGACGCCACACGGAACGTCATAAAAAAAACACGAGATGAGCGCGAGGAGCCTCGGAGCGGCCGGAGAAACGCTGACTCGCCGTCTGCACGATGTGATGTTGTCTTTTATTACGAATTGATAAACACGTTTTTTTTTAAGATTCTGCAGCACAGACGGACAAACCCGCCGTTCACTGCAGAGGTGTGTGTGTGTGTGTGTTTCCAGGAGGTTTATTATAATGTTGCTTTTTCTGTTTTGAATACACACTCAAAGGCCACTTTATCAGGTTCACCTGCTCTACTGCTCCTTCATGCAAATGTCTCAGCAGCCAATCACACGGCAGCAACTCAGGCATGTAGGCGTGGTCAAGTGGATCCACTGGAGTTCAAACCAGCATCAGGATGGATGAAGGATGAAGGTGTCCTGGTTGCTGGTCTGAGTGTCCCAGCAGCTGCTGATCTACTGGGGTTCTCACACACAAACATCTCCAGGGTTTACAGAGGATGGTCCCACAAAGAGGAGACACCCAGTGTTGGTCATGATGCCTTGTTGGTGCCAGAGGTCAGAGGTCAGAGGAGAACGGCCAGACTGGTTCCCGCTGATAGAAAGACAACAGCTACTCAATGAACCATCTTTACAGCCGAGGAAGCAGGAGAGCATCTCTGAACCCACAACACCTCCAACCTTGGAGCCGATGAGCTGCAGCAGCAGGAGACTGAGAAACGTCTCCTGGTCTGGTGAGTCTGGATTTCTGCTGCAACATCCAGATGGTCGGGTCAGAATTTGGTGTCGCCACCATGAAAGTCTGGATCCATCCTGCCTGGTATCGTTGGTTCAGGCTGCTGGTGGTGGTGTGATGGTGGGGGAGAGAGAGGGACATCTTCTTAGTACCAGCACACCATCTCCACCCCTTCATCACCATAGTGAAGCATCTCCTGATTGGCTCCTTCCAGCAGGATAACGCTCCATGTCACAAAGCTCCGATCATCTCACACTGGTTTCTTGAACATGACGAGGTCCAATACAAGGAGATTCCGGGAGATTCACCGGCCGGGTCTGACGCCTCCGTGGAATCTCCCGGAATCTCCTCAGATCAACAGGCTCACACAGCTGAGGTGGTTGGTCGTCAGTGAGGAGCCCGGATTGTTGCTCCTGAAAGCTGCAGCCCGGCAGCGCCCCCTGCTGTCTGACATCCTGCCTTTAATGATCTCATTATCCATTGGAGGAGAGGGGCGTCTGTGCGCCAATCAGATTGCGCCCACTTCCTAATCTGGTTGCTGCGGCGACGCCGCTGCCAATCAAACCGCCGCGCCAGGTGGAAGCGTCAGGACTCCCCGGAAAACGCCGCGACCGGGATTCTCATCCGGGCCGCCGCCGCTCCGACCGCCAGTCCCCGCCCCCTTCGATCGTGACCGCGCCGGCCGTGTCGCCGCCATGTTTCCATCAGCGCCCGCAGCTCCGGCTGGTCGTCGTTACGTAAGCGAGGGAGACGTGAGCGGCGTCCTCGCCTGCGTCGACTCGCCATCGACTTTTCACTTTTTCTTTTAGCTGTGAACTCGCTGACTCTCAACGCTCACACACTCCCACCACCTGGCACACACACACACACACACACACGCACGCACGCACACACACACACGCGCACACACACGCACACACACACACACACACACACACACACACTATTCTATCTTCAAGGAGAAAAGCAAGTATCTGACTCTGCAGACGATCTTCATATGGAGCAGCGAGGCGGGAAAGCGGCGCTCCCGTTATAATCACACACATCGGCACCGCTGCCACGGCAACCGCAGACCCAAACCATCAAACCATCTGATGATGTCACCAGTCAGAGTCACAAGACTTTCATACCTTTATTATTCATATTAGATCTTAATTATCACAATGGAATATATTCTCTCTTTTTTTTTTTACAGTTGTCCTCAACCATCTATTTTTTGTGCAGTATTAAATAACTTCTACGTTTTTTTTCTTATCGTGTTACTTTTTATTTGTCTTGTTTTATCCTAACAGCACATATTTTACCATCATCTCGTTTAAGGACGGTTTAGACCTGTTGCAAACCCGGCGAGTTGGACCCTGAGAGCATGCTGGCTAAAGCGAAGCTAACACCTGCGGGCGCTAGCGTCCGTCGCCGGCACGCTCCGTATCCGCGGGCAACCGCGCGGTCTGCACATGTGCACATGTGGCTTCATTCCCGTCACGTTCTCCTGCGTCCGTGCAGCCGCACGTGTGTGACCGACGTACATCCATGTCCAGCAGGTGGCGGTAAAACACGAAGAAGAAAAGTATCAGGGACAGAACGGCGAGCATCCTCCTCGCCTGCCCGCCGCCTGTCCGCTGCCTGTCCGCCGCCTGCCCGTCACCTACTCGCCACCTGGCCACATGCCAGCCACCTACCCGCCACCTACCCGCCATCTACCCGCCATCTACCTGCCGCCTGCCAGCCATCTATCCTCCGCCTGCCCTCCGCCTGCCCTCCGCCTGCCCTCCGCCTGCCTGCCACCTGCCCGCTGCCGCTACACTGGACACATAAGGTTTGATTTCTTGTGGCGGTTAAAATGGCGTCGATGGATGGCGTCAGGCTCCTTCAGCGCCGTTTGAGAGGAAACATCAGAAGTGTGGAAGTGTGGTTATTAAAAGGTGACACCTTCACACACAATTTCACACACACCCTCACACACACCTTCACACAGACCCGTCAAACAGACCAATCGGAGGCTTCGCTGTGCATCACGCTGCCACAGAGGTCGAATCTAGACGCAGGCGGTCGCGGTGATGATGACGATCACACTGCTGGGAATCAAACAACGGACTGCCAGCATGGACACACACACACACACACACACACACACACACACACACACACACACACACACAGACGGCTTCTGTTCCCGCCTCCCCCGGCGTGGTGACTGTTGGCTCCTCCCCCTGTCCGTGGCGCTTGCTGTGCGCGCCTCGGTTTCTCCCAGAGTTCATTGCTCAGTGGGGAGCGGCAGGTGTCGGCTGGCGCCCCCGTTTCTCGCCGCGGCGCCGTGAAACACGGCGTCCCGGAGGGGTCTCTCCTTCTGATGTTTTATTTTCTCCTGCTGTGCCCCTCCCCCACACACACACCTCCAAATCACTCACACACACACTCTCTCTCAGCGTGGTGAGGTGGTGTGGGTAGGGGAGGTGTGTGTGTGTGTGTGTGTGTGTGCGCGCGCATGCTTGTGTGTATTAGACGAATTACGAATAAATTAATTATAAACAATCATAAACATATACCTGTAGCGGATGGTTGTGGACCACGATTATGATTGGCTGAGCCATATAAGGACACACACAGCATTACATAAGTGTCACTATGCTGTGTCATGATTGGAGGGAGGTTTCACACCGGATGAAAACTCTCTGCCGCCACCTGGTGGCCAGAGAAACCATGACAGTCACAGAAACTGTTGCCAGGCAACCATTCGGCTAAATGACAGGAAGAAGTTGGCTGCTCGGCGGGAGATCGACTACTTGTTCTGAGTACATTTTTGCATCATAGTGAACATCAATCAATTTTAAATAAAAATTTTTTAAAAAGATGATTGGCCCCTCCCTCCTGGATACTGGAGCACGCTCAGACACGCTGAAACACATTAGATGGATCAATGCTTTTATACTGTATGCATATATGTCTACATACAGTATTTGTATGTATCACATTGTATTGTATCACAGTGTATCATATCTTTTATTTCATACTGTTGTGTATCATATTACATCATAGTTTTGCATTGTATTGTATCATTTTGTATGACTTTGTGTCTGCGTTGCATCGAATGTAGCTCGTCCTGTGCATCATGCTGATCACGTCCCATAATACTGTACACAGATCAGCCAAAACATTACGACCAGCGCGTGTCCACCATAGAGTATAATACAACAGCCCTGCAATCAGGTCTCCCTTCAGGAGGAGTTTTATGTTGGATTGTGATTGAATGTGTGTGAGAGAGGTGTTGACATGTTTGAATGGTTGTTATTGGGACTGTAGTTTGTGACGCTGTTGTTGGACTGTACTGGGTTACACTGGGAGGGGTCCCTAATATTCTGGTCACCCCACTCATATGCATCAGGGTGACCAAAATATAAGGGACGCCTCTCGGTGTTGCAGCACTCCCTCTCGCCCTCCCTCACTCTTCCTTACTCCACCAGCGGCGGCGGCGAGACGCCACCAAACCCACAATGCTTTGCTGCGTTGCTCCTCTCTGTTTGCGCTCTGGTGCCGTCGCAGTCAAACAAAGGCACTTGTGTTGCGTCTCCTCGGCAACTACATCATCGACGCGTCCCAAACCGCTCACCGTAAACTGCACGCCACGTAAAAAAAAAAAAAAAAACACAACAAAACTTCATTACTGCCTTTCCAAGTGGTCTCATACTTTTACTGTTAATTAAAATCCCATTTACAGGAGCTGGTCGCGAGAGAAAAATCCGCCGCCTCAGCAGTCTGGCGCTCATAATGGAGGCTTTATGAATTGTCAGTCAAATTAAAAAAAAAACAAACACTTTAAAGACAGTTGGGACGAAAATGGCAGCCATCGTGGAATTTAAACAAGGGCTGGCTCGCCGCGCCGTTTACGCCACTTCATGACGAGTTGGCAGCCGTCATGGCAGCTCCCATATGTCACAGTAAACAGAGAAACCCGCCCCCCCTCCGCCCGCCGCAGTGTGGTTGCCTGAAAAGCTTGTGAAGGAGTCTGGAGTCGCCGGGGAACCATCGATGTGCGGGGAATCGGTTAAAAAGCCAATCTGATGCATGGCGGCGGCAGTGGTGGCAGTGGTGGTGGCGGCAGCAGCGGCAGCGGCAGCGGCAGCAGCGGCTACAGCTTTACAAGGCCTGAGGGCAGAGCGCCAGCAGTACCGCGAGCACCGCGACCGCTCTGCCTCCCGTCCATGAACCCACAAATACAGCGGACGTGAGTGCCGCGTGATCGCCGCGGTCACATGCACGACCGTCATTTGGGTTCACGCCTCACCTGCACTGCGCGTCACGTGTTTCCAGTTAATATATGGGCCCCGGCCCCGGCCCTGCCGCCGCCACCACCGCCGCTCTGAATGCGTGATTGTGCTGCTGTCCAATAATTAGTTTAAGGTGACAGAAAAGCAACATAGTGCATCCAGCCGCAGAAACACACTGTCGTAAAAACGCGGTTTGGACTCTTTTAGCTTTTAGCTTTAACTCTTAAGGCGGCGCAGTCGAAACCCGGCGGGGAGCTGAGCCTCTGAGACAGGCAGACCCAGCCGAGTGGTGCCTCTTCTCCTCGGAGGATCTGCGAGGCGTCACAGCCGAGTCGAGTGAAACATCCCTTTTTTTGTGGATTTTGTGGATCACAGGAAAAAAAAATTGTGGTTGTGATGGCAACGACAAAAACAACACGGCGTCAACCGTCGCAGCACTCAGCCGCCACCTCACGCCGGCTCCGCTGATGGCGCCGCCGCTTCGCCAGCGTTTCATCGCCCGTCTGTCCTCCGAGCTCCGAAAATCACCCACAATCCTTTGCGAGGGAGAGAGGTGGGTTCACTGGTCTGATGGAAGGAAAACGGCCGCTGCTGCGCGGCTCATTTATTTACGTCTGAAAGCAGGATTTGCTGGGTGTTAAATCAGAGTCAAAAGAGACTTGAATCATCGGCCAATCAGAGAGCAGCTAACGTCCATGTCTGTCCATCATCGATGATGTAAATACTTTAAATACTTTGAATTGTACTAAATGTATTAAGAGTAGAAAAATGTTCACCATAGAGTACAATACAACAGCCCAGTCTAAAACAATGTCATCATCAGCGTATGAATGAGGACCACACCGCTGCTGCGTGACATCACGGCGACGTTGAGTTTCCCTCCAGAAGTGCCTGAAAATATTCACAAAAAAATGGGAACGATCTCAGAAAAGTCGACCTTTGACCTTTAAGACTGAAAAATTGCCACGACGTCATAAAACTTTCACAAAACTCTGATGGAGTTTTTTCAGCCAGCTTTTTTTTCCTCCCCCGTGTGGAGGTTTTATGTGTTTATGGCGAGGAGACGAGGTGTCAGTGAACGCAGCGCCAATTAGCTTTCATGCGCGGCAGCTCGCGCCTGATCGCCGCGAGCTGCCGCCGAGTTCACGTGCAGGTCGCCGCTGACAGACGCGGCTTTGCATGTCAGTCACGGCGTGCCGCTGCCGCCGCCGCCACCGCTGCCGCCGCCGCTGCCACTGCTGCCGCCGCCGCCACTGCTGCCGCCGCCGCTCCAACCGCACCAGCCTTTAAATATTTTATTCTGCTTTCCGTCGCAGCTTCAAACGTCTCCGCCGTGATCGGAGCGCTGCACCTTCCACCGCGGCGCCGCGGGAGGCGTCGCAGTGTGGCCCCGCCCCCTCCAGCCACCCCCGTTATCCAGGAGGCTCCAGGAGTGTGGCCACGCCCGCTGCCACGCGTAATGGAGGCGTTTTCCATGACGCCGTCAGACGTGGCTGAGCGAGCGCCGAGGTCATCGCAGGCAGACGGCGTTGGTTGTGGGGCAGAGTAAAAGCAGCCAATCGAGTGGCGGTCTTCACTCGGCTGTCTGTGATTGGTTCCCTTATCTAAAGAAAGAGGCCTTTCGCTCGGGGCTCCAGCCGCCGCCGCCGCCGCCGCAGCGGTGTTGGCACCTCTAATTATCTCCATCGAGAGTGCAGCAGCCGCTCGTTAGGCCCGTCAGCAGGGACCGGCGGTAACCTGCGGTAACCTCCGTCATCGCCTCGCCATCACCCCGACATCGGCCCGCCGTCGCATCACCGCCACCGCCGCCTTCTCACTTCCCGCCCCTCTGCCCACCACCGACGCTCGTGATTGGTCCTCTGAGATTTCACAGTGTCGCAACGCAAACCGAGGTAATTATTTCTTTCATCAGTGCCAGAATTCAGACTTCTTCTTCTGGGCCAGTATCCGGTTGTTCGGAAACATCCGTGTCACATGACCGGGGACAGCGGCGAGCAGATAGCGGCGGCGAGCAGATAGCGGCGGCGAGGCTAACGGACTGGAACCATCCTCATCCTGTTCTCCTCCAACACCAAAGTCCTGAAACTTTTATTTCTCCAATGAAAGAACAGACAGAAAGAATACACACACACACACACACACACACACACACACATAAA
>CAAKHG010045145.1:0-12756 GCA_901007715.1 Dactylopterus volitans
TAAGCCCACTTCAAACAGCGGCCTGTCTGTGGCTTTCTGCAGTTTATAGGAGAGCCAGGCATTCTGTCCAGAGTCCACATCAACAGCCACCACTTTGGTGACCAGGTAGCCCACATCTGCTGAACGAGGCACCATCTCAGCCACTGGAGCGCCTCCAGTCTGGACTGGATACAGAACCTGAGGCGGGTTGTCGTTCTGGTCATCCACACGCACAATTACCGTCGTGTTACTCGATAGAGGTGGGGAGCCTCCATCTTGCGCTTTAACACGTATCTTGTACTCTTTTACTTGTTCGTAGTCAAGTGAACGCAGAGACTGAATGACTCCGTTCTCCATATTAACGGAGAAATACGCCGAGACCGGATTCCCATTTACCTCGTCGTCATCAAGAAAATATGATAAGCGCGCATTCTGCCCGTGATCTGGATCGGTGGCGTGGATCTGCAACAGAGTCACGCCGGGAGGATTGTTCTCCATCACATGAGTGCTGTAAACGCGTTGGTTGAACGATGGCGCATTGTCATTAATATCGGTGACACCTAAAACTACCGTTTTCCTACTTGATAAGGCAGGAAAGCCCTCATCTGTTGCAGTCAGAGTGATGTTGTACTCGGAACGCTTTTCTCGGTCAAGGTTTTGCTCCGTGACCAGTGCGTAATAGTTCCTAAGAGACGACTTGATTTTGAAAGGGATATTTGCATCTATACTTAAAAGCACCTGCCCGTTTTTACCAGAATCTTTATCTTGGACACTAATCAGTGCCACTACTGTACCGGGAATAGAATCCTCTGAAATTTTTCCAGAAAAAGAAGCCATTATGATAACTGGAGAGTTGTCGTTCACATCGGCTATCTCAATTATTAATTTGCTGACGCCTACGACGCCCCATGGATCTCTTGCTTGAAGGTTTATTTCGTAACTTTGGGAAAGCTCATAATCGACGTCACCGATTAGTTTAACCTCGCCTGTGTACGTGTTCATTTCAAAAGGACAAGGTGAGTCCTGTTCTAAGTGGGTGAAGGCATATGTTACGTTGCCATTGTAACCCTGGTCTGCGTCGATGGCACTGACTCTCGCAATCACTGTTCCCCGAAAAACATTTTCAAACACGGATACTTTGTATATTGCCTGCGTAAAGATCGGCGCGTTGTCGTTTGCGTCCAGAACAGAGACATGTATTCTTACTGTTCCTGACTTTTGCGGCTCCCCCCCATCGACCGCCGTTAATATAAGCGTATGCTCGCTTTGCTTCTCGCGGTCTAAACCACTCTGCAGCACCATTTCGGCGTATTTACTCCCATCTGCTCGATTGTGTTGTTTGAGGACAAAATTATCGTTCGCTTTTAAAGAATAACTTCTCAGGGAGTTCACTCCCACGTCGGGATCAACGGCATTATCAAGCAGGAACACGGTGCCAGTGGGCGTCGATTCACTTATTTCCAAATTAATTTCCTTTTTGGGAAAAACGGGAGCATGGTCGTTAATATCTTTTATTTCGATCGTTACAGAAAACAACTCGAGAGGATCTTCGAGGACAATTTCCAGACTGAAGCTACACGGAGATTTCTTGGCGCATAATTTCTCTCTGTCCATTCTTTCATTTACGACGATATGCCCTTTGTTCTGCTTCAACTCGACATACTGGCTGTCGTCATCTATAACAAGTCGCGCCCGACCGGACACCAACCGTTTGACATCCAAGCCCAGATCCTTTGCAACGTCCCCGACAAAAACCCCTTTCTTCATCTCCTCTGGTATAGAATAACGAATTTGTCCGCGAACCGCAGCAAACACGCAGAGAAGCAAAATGGAGACTCTCCAGTATTGTGGCGTGCCTTTGCTCTTCACTGTATCCATTTTCCTCCATAAATATGGGCTCAAATATGACAAATATATCCTTATCCCCGTGTTTCGTATCTCGTCCACAATATGAACAGAATATTTCGCACAGTCTTGTCAAATCCAAACAAGAGTCTCCAATTTAAACGCACGCAACCACCCAACGCCTGTTTCGCCCAAAGACGGATGTAGATTTGGTCTCAGGGACAAGGCCAATGTTATACATGCTTAGGCAACAGCACCACCAACAGTAAATAAGTAATATAACACGTGGACCGCTGCTCCACTGTTTGGTCTGTGTCGTGAGTAGCAGCCAGAGAAGATGAAAGATGAAATCAAAGGAAAAAGACAGACAGACAGACAGACAGACAGACAGACAGACAGACAGACAGACAGATAGACAGACAGATAGACAGACAGATAGATAGATAGATAGATAGATAGATAGAGAGAGTCCTTTCTTTACTGATCCAGCATCACTGATAACTCCAGTGACCTACATTTGAGCAGTGGAATTAACAACAGTCGCCCACAAGCGTGAACTGACTAATCTCACAGCAGTACATTTCTTGCATTATGCCTGCACAGGCATAAATGCTCATTTTACTGGGTCACCATTGTGCCGCACACACATTCCCCTTGTGTGCATACAATATTAGCATAATTCTGCAGCAAAACATTCTGCATATCATGATTGTGTATGATCCACACAGTAACTGCACAGTAGCAGTGCAGTTAATTAATATTCAAATGCTGCATGTTGCTATAGCTAATCATTCTTGCATGAGCAAAACTCAAAATACTTGGGATCATGTGTATTACAAACATGTGCAAAGTTAGGTTGGTGTACTTTGAAAAATAGATGGAAGACAAGAGAAAGCAGCAATGGAAACAAATTCTGGGTCAGTTGTGGTTCACATTGATTGTCAGAAGGAAGAGAAAGCTGTTGATGAGGCTGATGCTGACACTGACATGCATTTTGTGATTTAAATGGACTGAAGTTTTCCAGAATAAATGATAATTATCTTACCTGCTGGATCATATTGGAGGTGTCAGGAGTGCAGCAGGGGAAGGGAGGAGAAAATAGAAAACGATTAGTATGAAACCTGATGACAAAACATACTGTAATCAGAGCATTCATCAGATGGTGCCACATTCTTTTAAACACACAAACACACACACATTTCATATCTGTGGTGGAATAGTGATCTTGTGGGATCAGATGTTAATGTGAAGTATGAGAAATCAACATGGAGAGTTGCATGTAGATGTGCTGCTATGAGAAAAAGAAAAAAAAGGGGAAAAAAATCAAAGGCTAGAATGCAGAACGCTGTCAAAATAGTGCACAGCCATTTCCTCACTTCTTTGACTTGGACCCCTTGGTTATTTTCTGGGTAAATAGTGTAAATAGAGTGCCCAACTTCCTGATAACTACATAACAAACCATAATACTTTTTCTGTGAGTATTCAGCTTGTAACTTTGCTGTCTGGCATAATAATAATAATAATAATAATAATAATAATAATAATAATAATAATAATAATAATAATAATAATAATAATAATAATAATGCGGCGAGACGGTGGTGCAGTAATTAGCACTGTTGCCTCATAGCCAGACGGTCGCAGGTTCGATTCCCAGCCTGGGATCTTTCTATGTGGAGTTTGCATGCTCTCCTCGTGTCTGTGTGGGTTCTCTCCGGGTACTCCGGCTTCCTCCCACCTCTAAAAGCATGCTGAGGTTAATTGGCGACTCTAAATTGGCCATAGGTGTGTGTGCGAGTGGTTGTCTGTCCTTCATGTGGCCCTGCGATGAGCTGATGACTCGTCCAGGGTGTATCCCACCATTTGCCCGTTGTAAGCTGAGATGGGCTCCAACACGACCGCGACCCGTAACCGGAATAAGCGGAATACGATGAGATGAGATAATAATAATAATCGCATAAGAATGGGGCAAAACAATAAAGAAAAACAACAATCAAACCAATTTGGGGATATGACCACTCTTTTGATTCAAAATTTGCCAATTTCTGTTCAACTAACATAGATATTTCCCAAATTACAAGCCTTCATTCTCATGTCAGTACCTATTACAGTCTATCAAATTATTTGTAATGGCTTATGTGAAATCAGTGTTTCATTTTCACTGAAGGTTTATCACACCAATTGCATTACAGCCAAATGCTTTGCAAAACATATCTATTTTTGTGTCAAAATGGCATCAAAAAAATGGACGAGAAAAAGTTGTCAGGTGTTGCTTAAAAAACAACCGGTCTTTTTATTTCTTTTAAGACCTTTATGTATATAAAGTAAAAGCACCCACAGTATTTACTCTTAAAAAGTGTGACATTCGATGGTGGTCACAGTGCTGATCAAAATCAGCCATTTTGTTTAAATGGCCTGCTGTTTAATTATTCTCCAGTATTGTCAAGCACAGTGCATGATGTAATGTTCTTGTGACCCACATAAAAAAAAAAGGTACTCCTCTTCTATTTCTTCATACACAGCTGAAATTAGGAGCACAAATTGGCCTGAAGCAAAAGCACACATGAATTCACATGGGAACACTTTTGAGGGCGAAACCTCTCTGCTTCACTCCCTTGACACACTCGTTATCAGACAGAAATACATGTCCACACACACGATCACACCCACACCACAAACGCGCTTTTTTTTTTTTGCATTTGTTCACATTAAATATATAGGTATATGCTTATGCGCTTAGTTGGACAATGTATCACTTTAAGAATATTTTTTCTTAGTTTCTTAAGAGGGCACCAACCCCACATGAGACATCAATGACCATACAAGAGGTTGAATATCATGTATTGCTCATTAGCCAATTAGAACTTAAGAGGCCTTTTGGATGAGAGGTGAATCTTCTTCAATATCCGAAAATAAGTGCAGTTGCAGTTGCTACCTAAACTCTTGGGATTACGATGAGCTGGATGACTGAGAGTCTAGACAGGCATAAGTTAGTTTGTTTGTAGCTCCTCAGTCTCTAGCTCTTTACAGAAAAGTAAAATTAAAAGTTCATCTAAAGGAAGAATGAACTATCGCTATTATAATACACGTTTTGTCACTCCCAGTAGCTGATTTCAGGTATACACCCTTGTAACATAGCTGATTGTTTTCAAAATAATCATCGATTCTCTACCTTCCCACAGGTATTCACAAACCTTTTAAGCTTAATGCATCAGACACACGCAATGAGGTTTATTGCTCTGACTATTTCACACACTGAAATAGAATCCACTGAAATGTCACTGGTGAGTTATTCAAAGCATTCAATAATTATAGTGTTGTGCATTGCAGGAGAAGTTTGGTTATTAGTGATAATTAATAATTGTCAAAGACAATTGTTAACTATTATCAAAGTTCAATTAGCTTAATTAATAAACATTCATTAAAAACGGGGCACCACCGGAAAAACCCGGACCAAAAACCAAATAGGTAGAATCAGTCTCAAATTATGTTCATCTCAAAATATCAATATTCAGGGACATGCTACAGAGGGTCAATGTGGAGTTTGCTTAAATACAGATGGACTGCTGCACACACACACAGATGCTGAAGAAAACAAGTCCCGAAAAGACTGAAGCACTTTAAAAATGCTATACTTTTTGAGCAGTTAAATGTAATATTTTTTTTTCTATCTCCTTTGTTGTTTACATAAAAGTAAGCTTTCTAAAAAATGCCTTTTGTTATGTAGGCTATGTTACCTGGTAATTGTTTTTTACTTCAAGTCCACACGTCATGCTTTGTGGCACTGTGCACTTTAAAAGATTCATCTCAGTGGTCGTTTTTGAAAACCACAATGTATTGAAAAAATACAAATACTGTGAACAAACACTTTTTGACTTTTCCTTAATATTTTTTCCTGTTAAGCGGTGAGGGACAGAGCTCTTTTTCAGCGGGATCCGAACCAGAAGCGAGCGCGGGTCGCACCCGTCGGTGCGCAGTCCCGACGTCAGCGGGATCCAGACCAGGGGCGTGTGGAGGACGCTCCTAACAGGATGGAGCCGCACTTCAGCGGAACCCAAACCCGGAGCTGTGAGGGACGCTCCTAACGTGACGGTGCCGCACTTCAGCAGAACCCAAACCCGGAGCTGTGGGGGACGCCCCTAACGGAATGGAGCCGCGTTTCAGCGGGATCCAAACCCGGAGCTGTAGGGGGACGCTCCTAACGGAATGGAGCCGAACTTCAGCGGGACCCAAACCCGGAGCTGTTGGTTGGTGGATGTTGCTGGTTTGCTGATGTTTGGGCCGACCACGTTGGACTGTGGCCAATTGATTGGGGAAGCTGTATGGACTGGTCAGCTTGTAGGCTCGCGTTACGCACCTGGGTTGCGTCGCTCAGCTGACCAGATAGTGTGACGAGATCACAAGCTTGTGACGGATCAGGTGATGACCACAGCATCTCTGACCACAGTGTTGGACAGAGGTCTTTGTTTTTTCATCAACACGTGTGATCTTTAGACAAAGGAAGTACAGGTAGCCTTCCTTTGCCTGAGGCTGTCGGTGAGGCACAACAATTGCCATATGAGTGAAAAACTACAAACCTGCAAGTGCCCACAGTAATGGCACAATACATTACAAATTTTGATGCACTTTTCCGACTGGTGGATTCCAATTGGACATAGCTTTCTGATTGTGGAGCTTTTATTCAATATTTGACCATTCCTCTCTTGTCATATCTAATTTTGTTTCCTTTTTTATTTGATATTTACCGAAGCTGCTAAGAACAACAGATTGTCTTACACTGAATCTTGTAGTGTAGTAATTTACATTTAAGATAGAGAATTCATCTGTTTAAGACAGAGTACAAAAACATGCCGCAGCAAGAAAAAAAAAGTCGTAGGTCAGATCATTTGAAAATAAGTGTTCAAACATGGTGGATAGCACTGCTGGAACAAGACTTCCTGAATAAGACTTGCACAGGTTTGGTAATGAAATCTGTCATAAATCAGTCATTCCAAAGTGATCCAGTGTTCTACAATATTATTTAATACATCCAGGAACTCTGAGGAGATAGTGACCCTGAATTGCCACTTTTGATTTAACATGATTAATGCCTAATATACACCTGACAAAGAGTGGCATCATAGAGTGAATTTGGAACAAAGAGAAGAAAACTCCAACACGTTTTGAGAAGCAAGGCATTATAAAAAATATAAACTTGATAGAGTAGCAATTAATGACAAACATATGTCAGAGATCAATGGCTAAGACTTTTTTTTTCTTTTTTTAATAAGGTCATGCAATGTGTGTCGATTTTTCCTTCTATCTTCTATTTTTTTTACAGAACAGTCTTATTGCTGATCAAAGTCAAGTTCAGCAAACACCATATTTATTGTTGTGAAATCAGTTCCCTGATGTTTTTGCTATTATGACCACAAGAAAGCTTCATTAGACCAATTAAGTACGTCAAGTTTGCCTCAATTTATTTGTCATCAAATTCATAATCACCTCACATACTGTCAAATTCATGACATGTGCAAAACTTTTATTATCTTACTGTAGTTTCTCAAAACATCTTTACAGCATTCTAATACAAAATGGCATGGCACCACAGTAACAAACTATGTATAAAATTGTGGATAATTCATCAGCTAAAGGTGAAGATAGTGGTCGACCAATGCCAGAAAAGAGAAAGACAATAAGTCAAATATGATGCGTATGTCTTGAACAAGAACAAGAAGAAAACAAGTCTGACTAATACTATCGCAAGCATGCCTCCTATCGTCTGTGATTAAAGTAATTGAAAACAACAAAGACACAATTACTTCATGCTACTATGATTGCGTTTTTGAAACACACGTCACGATGATTAAATCATGTTCAAGGTCCAGGTCACATCGGGAGTGGTAGAAGTTAAACCGCAAAACTCCTTAATACATTGTTGCAATTAGGAACTTTTCATGCACAAACACAAACAAATTAAATTAAAAGCATTTTTCAGAGAACTGAGTGTGAATGTCAGATGGTCCGTACTAAATTTATGGCACAGGGATTCGTTTGACCATATTGTATCTCTACTTTGCTTGTGGCAGCCGATTCTCATTTGACGACGTAACAGGGATGCGGCGCACCTGTCCTCACCTTCAGGGTCGACCTGTCTACGCTTGCGCGCCTCAGCGTGTTTTTCTGATAGGCTGCGCTCCTTTTCTTCAACGTGTCCGTGTCTGTGTTTGAGCCGAAACGAAAATCGCCTCTCCACGAACCAGTGGTCAAGAAAGAGTCATACCTCTCATCTTTCAGCAATGTGCCACACCGGCTGAAATCCGTGAAGCTAGGTGGGTAGTAGGTTGTGGGGAAAACAGGGAGACTGGCAGTGGTTGAACGGTAAACATAACCACGCCGGCAGAGCTTAAAATAGAACACCCCGACGATTAAAATGATGAAAAGCAATGAAACTGTAAAAAGAGCAATAATCAAATAGAACCGCAAGTCATCATTGTCCTGGGGCTCTTCTGCAAACTCAAAGAGTTCGTGCAAAACTGGCAGCCCGTCACCAATTGCGATGCTAACTGTGGCGGTGGCAGAGAGAGACTCGGGCCCGTTATCCGTTACTAAAACCACAACAGTGTGTTTCGGTTCATCGCCCTCCGAAAAGGTACGCAGGGTTCTAATTTCCCCGGTATGCAGACCTACCGTGAACAGGTTAGGCTGCGTTGCTTTGATTATTCTGTATGAAAGCCACGCGTTGTGGCCAGAGTCTGCGTCCACGGCTACCACCTTCGTAACCAGGTAACCTCGAGGCGCTTCAAGCGGCACCATATCGTCCGCAACGAAGGTTTGGACGGGATATAAAACGACGGGTGCGTTGTCATTTTGGTCTTTAATAAAAACATTTACTGTGCAGGTAGTGGAGAGTGCAGGGTGCCCCCCATCTCGAGCTGTCACCATAATTTGGAAGTGAACTGACTGTTCGTAATCGAAGAGCCGTGACGTGAAGATCTCCCCTGTCTCTAAGCTGATGGTAAGAAAGGATGATGCTTCGCTGTCCTTTAATATCTGGTACAATAACTTAGCATTGGACGCCTCATCAATGTCGTCTGCTATCACTTTCATCACAAACGTTCCAACAGGTTGGTTTTCCAAGATGTTCACGTCATACTCCCTCTGCCTAAAACTCGGGGGGTTGTCGTTGACATCGTTAACAACGATTGTTAAAAGTTTTACGCTAGAGAGAGAGGGGGAGCCCCCGTCAGTGGCAGTAATGGTGATGTTATACTCTGGTTGGAGTTCTCTGTCTAATATCCCGTCAGTTACTACCATATAGTAGTTTTTTACTTCTGATACAAATTTGAATGGAACATCGTCTGGGATTGTGCACGTGACGCGACCACTGCTTCCAGTGTCCAGGTCATAAATATTAACCAGTGCCACCATAGTCCCTGGTTTTGAGTCTTCCGCTACGTTAGCAGACACTGACTTTATTTCTATCACGGGTTTATTGTCATTTACGTCAGTGACATCAACTATGAGTTTACAGTGAGAGGCCTGGCCGCCGCCATCTTTAGCTTGAACGTCCAGCTCGTGCATACTGGCCTCTTCATAGTCGATGGCACCTGCCACCCGAACTTCTCCGCTTACGGGGTTAATTTCAACAACTCCTCCCATCTTGTCTGACAGGTGACTGAAAGAATATGTTATCTCTCCATATACACCTTCATCTAAATCCGTGGCGTTCAGCACTGCTATAACAGTCCCTGTGACAGAGTTCTCTGGCACAGAGGCTTTGTAAACCCGTTGGCTAAAAACTGGGACATTATCATTGGCGTCCAAAACACGGATGTGAATGGAGGCAGTTCCTGATCTGGCGGGATATCCCCCGTCAATCCCATTGATTTTCAGTACATGTCCAGCTTGTGCCTCGCGGTCCAGAGCCTTTTTAAGAACCAGTTCCGGGTAGGAATTGCCGTTTATTTGGGTACTTATTTCCAGCACAAAATGATCATTCGAGCTCAGTGTGTATTCGTGGATTGAGTTCGTTCCAAGATCGGGGTCATGTGCGCTCTCCAACGGAAAACGCCTGCCCAGAACTGTGGATTCGACTAAATCTAATGTGATCTTCTCTGCAGGAAAAACTGGACTGTTGTCATTTATGTCTGTGATATCTAAAACCACGCCGTATGCTTGAAGGGGATCCTCGAGCAAAATCTGATACTGTATGACGCAAAGATTGGCTTGTGCGCAGAGCTCCTCTCGGTCTATTCGCTGGCTGATCAAAAGATTGCCCGACGCAGTGTCCAGTTCGCACAGCTGGCTAGTTCCGTCTGCAACAACCCGAGCTCGACGAGCAGCGAGCTCCGTCAGTCGCAGACCCAGATCCCGCGCAACATTCCCAATAACGGAGCCCCGCTGCATCTCTTCTGCAAGGACGTAGCGGACCTCTCCAGACGAAACACCAAAAAGCAGGTTTAACAGTAAAAAATACAGCCACCGTTCCAAGTTCAATCGCTGGTCCATGACCAAACACGTTTTCAGACGCAGGTATGCGATAGACATCTTTGCTGAATGCTAAACATCCAAATATCCAGCTGAAAACGCAGCTGCAATCCAGCGATCCCCCGCCTCTCTGGCCGAGTTAATCATGCTCTATTAGGGAAACCGTCAGCTTGGATTCCTCTCTCTATCCTCACTTTACCAGCCCTCTTTCTCTCTCTTTCTCTCTCTCTCTCTCTCCCTCTCTCTCTCTCTCTCTGTATGTGTGTGTGGATGACGCACATGCGCACAGAGAAAAAAAGAGCTGTTGAAATGGGGGAAAGGGAGAGAGACAGAAAGAGAGAGAGATTTTCTCTCCTTCTCTCGCTCTGAAATACACCCACACAGATACACGCACACGTGCGTATTCAGCCCCCGGATCTAACCCAATACTCCAGTTCCACTGACACAGATAGACACGCAATCCGTGAGGCAGCTATTGTAAAAGAGCGCCGCTAAGAGACTGCAAGGATAATTACAATAGCATGTAATGAGACACTTTAGACTAAATGCCATGACAACACTTAGCAAAAATCTGGCTATAAATGAATGCATGTAACATAACTTAGATTTATGCTTCAAGTAACACGGGGTGGAGAAAAAAAGGACAATGTAACTCAATTAACTTTTGTGAAAAAAAATACTCACTTTCCTGTGCCACTGAGGGAGAATGGATGTTGATCCAGTTCTATACAACATGCACTGAGTTTATTTGCTCATCAATCACAGTCTGATTGAAAAAAATATATAGTACAGCAAAGACTGAAATTAGGATTGGTGTCAGGCTCAGCCTACTGGACATCACTGTAGCCAAGATATGAGCAGGAAAAATCCCTCCAAACCCCTCACACCATAGACGTGCCATGTAGCACAACACAATCAACCAAAGCACAGTTCTTTTCAGACCTTCACTGACTAATAGCATATAAAATCTGCCATTTCACATCTACCACTACACAAGCAAAGTTTAGAAAAACAATGCATCATTAAATACTGTATATAGGGTAACATACACCGTGCGATAACCATAACATGATCACCATTGTTAAAAAAAAAAAAAACGAAGTTAAAGCTACAGAATGTTTAATTTTGAGAAATTCACTTTGTCAAATCTTATTGGCAGCTTTGAATAACTCTACTGTTCATCCACAACTCAGATGCTTTATATATATAAAACATTTCTTAAAGCAAAAATTCAAAGATTCAAGGACAATAGGGATGTGTTTGTAGAAGGCCTCAGTGGAGTACTTATGGTACACAATTGGCCTTTTCATCTGAGGCCTTTAAGGAATAGGACAAGCTCATTAGAGCACTGACAACAAGTGATGATTTCTATGTGTTTTCATTCTATGTCAAACATAATGATGTACCAATGAGTGTTGCTCCTCTTTGAAGCAAAGTCTACCATTACATATCCCTTGATGGCTAGAGAAACAGCTGTCTCTGTGCAAAATTGTGCATGTTTGACTGATGAGAGCTTCATTATAAATAAAGGAATTAAATCACTATTAGGTGTACAGTCATAGAACAAACTTTCTGGGCATATTTAAATGCCTGAAACTGTTGGATGGTATTTTACAAGCAGGTATGGGGGACCAGCAAGACTTGAAAGAAACACTGAAGGAAGACAGCCATAATAAGTTGTCTATACTGCACAAGGGGGCTGTAAGGTGGAGAAAAGTGATGACAATTCTAAGGGCCCGCTACTGACAGGGGACCCTGAAAATAACAGAACGCATGCCATTTTCTCACATATTTCAGAATTTTACACAATAACATCAGTTTAAATTCCCTTTTAGCATTGCAAGATCATCATACTAAACAGTTAAATGAGGTGAAGTGTGAACCTGGAAGGCGTCTTAATGACATGATGGGCATAACTATGAAGGTTTTATTGATCTACATATCAAAGTGTTCAATGACATAATGCTGCATTGACAAGCAATTTCATTCACTACATGTTAGAGTGACAAATTACTGGGGAGAATATGTTACTGTTTGATGAATGCACTTTGTAATTTCACTTTATGAGAGGTATAACCTCAGTGAAATACATTTATATCATCTGGATTAAATAGCAGTGTTCTGTCATGTAAAGCACGGTTCAGCGACCGGAAAGTGGATGTAATTTAAAGGTAAAACACTACATTGATTCATAGTTGACTTGTCATATAGGTAGATGTTTAATCTGAAGCCATAAATTCAAAGATTAAGGAAAATCTGTTTAACTTTACCGGGCCAAAGATATGTTCATATGCAATTAAAATCTATTAGCAATTTTCATTCACTGCTGATAATGAGTTTTTTTTTTTTTTTGTTCACAAATTTTCTGCTACAGCAACATACACTTTACACACAACTACAGGGTGAATATTTGAAAAACCCACGAAAGAATAAATATAGTTTAAAAAAAAAAACCTCAACGCT
>CAAKHG010045147.1:0-13961 GCA_901007715.1 Dactylopterus volitans
TCATCTGTTCCTTAATTAGGGCTATTTCATTCCATGCAGAGAACGATGACAGGAGTGATTTTGTGACAGATGCAGATAGATGGGTAATTAACGTCTGATCTTTGTTAATGGAACCGGAACGACGGCGTCACAGGGAGACAAAAACATAAAATAATAATAATAATAATAATAATTCTCTCTCTGATTACTTAATGGAAGCCAGCTTGTTACGTGACGGCGCGCCGAGCAGGGTGGCCTTGTTATGAATGCGATCCAGGTCAGTGTGTCACCGCGTCTCAGCGGGTGACGCTAACGACCGGCGGCAGAGCCGATAATCTGCTCTGGGACCGGCTGCCGAACAGGAAGTGCCGCAGCGGGCCGGCGGCACCAGCCGCACAAGGCGCGGCGTCTACATTGTAATGCGCGGCGTTGTGACGCGGCGCGTAACAGTACAGCACTTTACACGGCTAATTTTAGCGCGGCACGTCACGGCACAGAATGCCCTGCCACTGTACGGCAGTGCCATATCACTCTTAGACATTTCATTGCAACTTAAACTCACCTTTTTAAAAAGTTTAATTTGTTTACGCCCTGGCTCTTTATTTTTTATTTTTTTTAGTGAAGCGATCAAATTGCGAGATGTTTAACGTTCTCCTCCTCTGCTCTGCCTCTTCTCCGCTCGCCCCCCGTCAGCGGTGGCTGGCTGCAGCGGATCTTCAGCAGGAGCTCTACTGTCACCTGGCCCTCTACGTACCCAGGATCCTTTGCTTGGGGCCCAGCGGGTGCAGCAGCAGGGAAGAGCAGCGGGAGGAGCAGAGAGAGGAGCTGGCCTGTCAGCTGCTCCTCCTGGCTCCTCTGGAATGGCTCCTTCTCGGGGAGGAGCCAGCCGCCGGCCTGGCTCAGCTGCAGGAGAACAACCAGCCGTCACAACTGTGTGGGCACGTGTTCAAGGTGGGAGAGCCCACCTACTCCTGCAGGTAACTCGCGTATACACACACACGCGCACACACGCACGCACAGCGAGAGTTCAGGTGTTAACCAAGAACCGTGTGTGTGTGTGTGTGTGTGTGGATTTTAGGGAGTGTGCCGCTGATCCCACCTGTGTTCTGTGCATGCAGTGTTTTCTGGGTAGTGTTCACAAAGACCATCGATACAGGGTGAGTATACACACACACACACACACACACACACACACACACACACACACACACACACACACACACACAGACGTCCCTGTGTATCAGGTGTGTCCAACCCAGCAGCAGCCGGCTGATGCGAGAGCAGAAATGTGACCCACTGCAGCATCGCAGCTGCTGACCGGTTGCCTCTGGCCCTCAGTATAGTCGCACCAGTGTTGGTGGCAGAGCCCCCCAGGCATATCTATGTGCATGCCGACCAGCGATGCTACGCTGGGTTAGTTAATACTTTTTTTTTTCTTTTTTTTAAGACTTTTGTTGGAGTCTGTTTTTAACGTGTGTCCAGACAACCAGTCGGTGCCACCCTCCCTGGATCAATGATAAAAATACACTTGAGACTTTAATTTTGTTCTGCTTCTCCTCAAGATGTTTAAAAAAATTAAAAAAAAGTTTCACCCTCCACGCTGCAGACTGTCTGTTCTTAGTGGAACCAGGTTCTGTGCCTGGCAAGAGAATTTGTGTCCAAGCTGCTAATCGGGATTTCGTGGTTTGCCGCAGCTCCAGGAGTTCAGAGTTTGACCTGTCACCTGCATAAAGCTACTGAATCTAGTGCAGTTGTGACACGCTGCAGTTGACAGCACGCCTACGTCTGCTGCATGTGACACACCTGACTTTGTGTGCGTGTGTGTGTGCGTGCGCGCGCGCGCGTGTGTGTGTGTGTGCGCGTGCAGATGACCACTTCAGGAGGTGGAGGTTTCTGTGACTGTGGAGACACTGAGGCCTGGAAGAAGGGTCCTTACTGCCAAAAACACACACCAACCCCCAACAACAGAGACTTGGAGGAGGTGAGACGGCTGCCGCCTGCCCGCCTGTCTGCCTGCCCGCCCGTTTGCCTGCCTGCCTGCCTGCCTGCCTGTCTGTCTGTGTAGTTAGTATTTAACTGTGCACCGTTTGTCCCTTTTAGGACCCCGTAGGCCAGCTGCCAGCTGACATGGTCGCTCGTAGTTACAGCATCTTCTCCATCATCCTGAAATATGCAGTAGACATGTTAACCTGGAATCAGGAGGACCAGTTACCTGCTGGACTCGAGCCACCGTACGTGCACACACGCACGCACACGCACACACACACACACACACACACAGATTTTAGAGGCCACTACACTGACTTATGTTCATTTCCTGAGAATCACCCCAACTATCACCGTAACCACCACTTGTTGAACCCTAACCTTAACCTAACCTAACGCTTCACATGTAACATGTAACAAGTCACATTATGGGCATTTCTATTTTGACAAAAGGAAGGTGTCTTCAGAATTTGTAAACAGATCAACCACAACAGTAAAAAACACTGACAGGCAAAGTGAACGGCACCGAATATCTCATTCCAAGTATAAGGCAGCGGGTGAATAGTGAAAAAAAAAGGGCACAACTAAAGATCTGCTTGCTTGTGATGGCTAAATTACTCGGCCAGGCCATCTACAAAATATTTTCAGGTATTCCTGGTGTGCAGTTGCTGGTAAAACATGTCAAATATAGTGAGTTCTTCATCAACAACATCCTCGCATGTGGCCTGACAGGCAAAATCCAGGGTGAGGCAGGTTAAAAGTCTCAGATGAACTTTGCAGGGGTATGTGAAGTTTCTGTGGAGCAGCAGCAGCAGCAGCAGTGACCACTTTTCTATACTCGTTACTGCTTGTACTGATACTTGCTGTGTGTGTGTGTGTGTGTGTGTTTGTTTGTGTCCGTCCGTCTGTCCAGGGAGAAAGGAGACACCTACTACTGCATGTTGTTCAACGACGAGGTCCACACTTACGAGCAGGTGATCTACACCCTGCAGAAGGCCGTCAACTGCAGCCAGAAGGAAGCCGTCAGCTTCGCCACCACCGTGGACAGAGATGTTAGTTAGTTGTCGCCACGGTTACGGCCGTCTCATATACACGCGCGCATAAAACACACCTTAGACACCTCGCAGGGCAGATCCGCGCGGCTCTCGCCCGCAAGACACCAAGTCATTACCTTAAAGCTACTGCAGGAGATGACACATGCGGTTTTGTTTTACGTGTGTGTGTGTGTGTGTGTGTGTGTGTTTACAGGGCAGGAAGTCGGTTCGATATGGAGATTTCCAGTTCTGTGAACAGGCCAAGTCTGTTATAGTGGTGAGTGTTTGTCTCCATATTAAATTGTCGCCTGCGACGTCAGCTGGTTGCAAAGAGCAGCCAGGAGAATCTCAGAAAGTGGCTAACTATTAGATATGCTAACTATGCTGAAATTTAACTTCTAATAAATACTTTATATGATCAGTGAAATGTTTTACTTTGAATACCATCCACTGAGTTTGCCTCTGATGTCTCTTTGAACATTAAAACATTTCCAGTATCTTGTTTTTGAGGCTTCTCAATGTCATAGTAAATTTAAAGAGGCCAATATTCAAACCATAAACCCCTAAAAAAAAAATGGCTGTGTTTGAATTTATGCGATAACAGCAGTCACTCTGATGTTCAGCAAAACTGGTTATTTATTTGCAGCGGGAATAAAACTTTGACAACTGAAACAGACAGAATATGTAATACAGGTTGATAAAATATCTTTTATTAGAGCACAGCAGCCTCGCAAAAAACAAACATCCCCAAAGAAAATATTTCCAGAGGGGTTACCACTTAAAATTTGTGCCTGTTATGTGATGAAATTTTGTAGTTTTTCGCTGATGAGCTCATATTTAGTCTTGTACAAATGACTGGTGAACTGGGAGAAGCGAATGCCTGAATGAGTTTGGACACGCGTCTCATCTCCCTGAGGTGATTGTGACCAATGAGAGAGCAGCTTGCTTACTGCATCTGTGTACAAGCCGCATGCGTCCCCATTGTATTTTGTTGCATATGGGTGACTTCAACAGCAGCGGTCATGATGTTATGCTGCGATCCGTGCGTGTCATGTCGCTGCCACGCGGTGGTTTTTTAAAGCCGCCCGTCGGAGTCGCTTCCTGTTGACTACAGTCAGAAGGAAACTGAGCCGTTTCAAACAGACCAAAACCAGAAACGACCAGCCGCAGCAGAGCTGGTTTTTTGCATCGGCGCAGCTCCGGGCGCGCGTCCCTCCCGATTGCACCTGTGGCTGTTGGCGGGTCGGTTCATCCGGGAGCGCGCGAGTGCGCTGACGCTGCCGAACGCGCGATGAGAGAGCCCGCTGAACGTGCTGCAGCACAATTGAGCGGCTGAGCCTGCAGTTTCCACCGGACGGCAACCAGGAGCTGAGCTGCAGCCATCATGTCTGACCTCTGTCCCCCCACTCCCACCCCCCACCCCCCACCCCCGCATGTGTCCTCTTCCCTGCCTCCGTCTACCCCAGAGGAACACGAGCCGCCAGTCGAAGCCCCTCAGAGTTCAGGTGATGCACTCGTCCGTTGTCGCTCACCAATGTTTCGCTCTGAAAGCTCTGAGCTGGTTGGGACAAATCATTCAGTACTCAGGTATGGTTGGCATCTCATTACCCATAATGCTCCTCTGTGTGCTGCTGCTGCTTTTGGCAGCAAATAATATGAGTGTTTTTTCAGATGGTCTGAGGAGGATCCTGTGTCAGGTGGGACTTCAGGAAGGTCCAGAAGGAGAAAACTCCTCGCTAGTCAACCGTCTGATGCTCAACGACTCCAAGATGTGGAAAGGTGTTGTTATTTTTCTTTGAATCTCAGTAAAATAACATTAAACGTGCTCTTGAAATGCATGGTGGTAATGGAACTTACTGCGGATGTCCACGCCCCGCCCCCTCCTTTATAGGAGCGAGAAACATCTACCACCAGCTGCTGATGAACAGCCTCCTCATGGACCTCAAGTACAAGAAGATCTTCGCTATTCAGTTTGCCAAGGTAACGCACCTGATTCTCCTGATCAGTACATCTGATCAATGTATCTGATCAGTGTACATGATTCACTGAAGCACTGATTAGGCTCCTGTTCACCAAACCTCCAATAATTATCCAAGAACCAGCTTGACTGTAAACTAGTGAAACCATTAGGTCGCACTAATCAACAACAGAATTTAAGGCTCCTGATTACATGATTCATCACAAAGGGAGCCAATCAGAGATATTGATTATCCCAGTATCTGCCATATTTGAAAATCTTAAAATATCAGAGCAACACCGTTTTTTTTTTTCTTCCTAATTTCCACAGACAGTGGGTACAGTTTCCATCTTCTGTGGAAACTCGGCCCAGGATGTAAGAAATAAACATCACTGATGTTTTGGAGGATGAACATTTAGAGAATGACAAAGTATAGCAAAGAATGATGAAGGTCACGTGATCTGTGGATGTTGAGGGAGGACGTATGGAGCCCACCTTTCTAACCTTCAGGTCACGGCTAAAAATGACTGACAGAACGAAGGTCGAATTCAGCGGCTCGTTAAATCGGCCTGATCGAGTCTCGACTCTGTTCCGATGCACCTGCTCTGATGTTTTCCATGTCAGACACAAACGCTTTCTGTCGAAAAGCGGCACCACTGTTCCAACAGTCACGTCTGATGATCTTCGCCGCGTGAAGCGACGGCATGAAGAAATGGTGTCTTAGTATCAGAGCTGCTAAGGTTCTAAATGTCGGCGTCAAACGCTGGTCGACATGAAGCGGGCGGTTCCCAGGAGGCTTCAGTCGAGACGTCCGTCCCACCAGAAACGTCTAGAACCGTCCTAAACAAAAACGCATTGAAGATGCGCCGGCCGACCGACCGAATCACACGTTCATGCTACGGTCGAGGTGAATAACAGCTGCGCTACGTATTTCTTTACATGCAAGTGGTCACCGGGAACGTCAGAGCTCTCTAAAGACTTCTTTTTAACGTTCGTTTCCCTCAAAACGCATTAAAATACAGTGAGTGTGTAATAGAGGATGATGTTGGCAGATTTAGAGATTATTCTCGCCACCCGGACTCCGCTCGGCCCCATTGCATCATGGGCGTCCGATCGGCTTATTGCTCCGTGGCGGTTTGTGTAGGTTAAATGTGCACTCCTGAACCCCGCGGGGCCGCAGCGCTCAATGGGTTAGCTCATCAGCACACGCGCCATTTTGATAAATGATTGATCATTTTGTCTTTCTTTGAGGCCGCATGCCGGAAAGCAGCTTCTCAAATGTTTTTTTCGTCATACATGAACCGTTGCGGTGTTACGCAACGTTGAGAAAACACTTGGCTTTAACTCTGCATGCGATGAAAGTGAAACTAGCTGTAGGTGTTCAGTGTGTTTTGAAGGCGGCGGTCCACCTGCGTGCTGACGCACTTGAACCCGTCTTTGCTCTCCGACTGCACACTTCTTCTCTGGTCAGTGTCCTTAAGCCTCAAGAGTTCCCTCCTGTCCCAGAAAGTGGCTCGGAGCTCCTTTTTGAGTTTAGAGGGCAGTGCAGTCTCACGTTTTGAAGGGCTCGGCGATTTGCTGAAGTTTTATCAGATAAACGAGAGGAAAGGATGTATTTTTCAGGGACTGTTTTCATCGGTTGATGAATCAAATCAATTTATGGCATATCATAATGCTTCGGTGGGCACAAGCTGCACATTCGGCGACGCCCTCCGTCCTCAGACCCTCAGCTCAAGTGAGGGGGAAAAAAAAAACTGCCCAAAAGAAAAGAATTTCAAGAGGGGGGAAAAAAGGGGAGGAAGGAGGAGGAACCTTCTCCCAGAATGGAGCGAGGTCCAATAGATGTTGCTCGTAGAGGAAAAACCCACATTTTATATCCTTGTGAGTATTTGGGTGCGTCATGGGGTCAGAGTAACGTAACGTGTGTGTATGTGTGTGTGTTGATGGCGATGAAGCGCCCCACTGAGGTTCACTGACGTATTCTTAACAGCAAGACAGATTTATCGCCACACTTGGATTATTAGATCAGCGGGTGCAGCAGGTAACGGGGTGAAGCTGCAGGTTCAGCTCCGGGCGTCGAGGGTCACGTCGGGGGATGTTGGGCGGGCGGCGTTGGCCCTGCAGCATTGACCTTTGACCCGGAGGTGAAATGTCGTCCCACCCCCTCCCCCCCCGCCCCTCTAGAACTACAGACGCCTCCAGACAGATTTCATGGAGGACGACCACGAGAGAGTAGTGTCAGTGACCTCACTCTCGGTTCAGCTGTTCACCGTGCCGACCATGGTGAGTACGCCTCCCGCTGCTGCTCTACACCTCCACACATCTCTCTCTCTCTCTCCCTCTCTCCCTCTCTCTCTCTCTCTGCCTCTCACTCCCGCTGGTAGAATTATGAGCGCTTGCAGAGCGACTACGTGAAAGACGACCACGACCGTGAGTTCTCCATCACTGACCTGTCAGTGCAAATATTCACCGTCACCTCCCTGGTGAGTTCAGCCCGTTTGCGTCGGCGGCGGCGTGATCGCAAATTTTTTTTTGCATGCCTTGCCACATAATTTTTCCAAAAATCCAAACCTCCAGAAAATCTGACAGTGCTGCGAAGTTCTCAAAGGACTTTAATCACCTGTTTTTACCAGGATGACTAGATCTAATCTCATTGCTCCCGGCCTCCAACATGTAGAATCAGTGGACATGGACTTTTAAGTAAGAGAGTCCAATCAGCAGGGGAGATGTGTTTTACATTTTTGGATTGAAGCGCGCGTGTATGTATCCCCGGGCAGCGGCTTGCATGCTTGATGTGTGTGTGCGTGTCTTTGTGTGTGTGTGTATGTGTGTCTCTCGCAGGCCCGGATGCTGATGGTGGAGCAGAACCTGATGACCACCATCATCAGGACCTTTGTGGATCACCTCCGGCACAGGGACCTGCAGGGGCGCTTCCAGTTTGACCGCTACACCGCCCAGCAGGCCTTCAAGTTCGGACGGGTCCAGAGCCTCATCGGCGATCTCAAGTAACCGCAGCTGATGTTTGTGTCTGGTGTTACCAGTCACTCACGGTTGTAGATGGGTACACCAGTTACATGCCAGTGATATATCTCGGTAGATCAGGAAGTTGCCTGGTTTACACCGGCCACACACACCAGTTGTTCTTCAGCGAAACCGTCCCACCTGTGCCCAGGTACGTCCTGATCAGCCGTCCCTCCGAGTGGACCGATGAGCTCCGGGAGAAGTTCCTGGAAGGGCTGGATGCGTTTCTGGAGCTGCTGAAGTGTATGCAGGTAAGAGAGCCACACTCGGCCGACTCCCGCCTGAGGTAGAAAATGATCGACACCTGTGCTGAAACCGACGGTGAAACCGACTTGAAACTGTCTGTCTGGTCAGGGCATGGACCCGGTGGTGAGACAGGTGGGGCAGCACATAGAAATGGAACCCGAGTGGGAGGCGGCATTCACGCTGCAGATGAAGCTGACCCACATCATCTCCATGATCCAAGAGTGGTGCTCCACCGATGTAAGATGATGGAGCCAAGCTTGTTTTATGTTGCACAGCTACTTGTAATCATCCAACTTGTGACCCATGTTTGCGTGGTTATCAGGAGCGTGTGCTGATCGAGGCCTACAAGAAGTGTCTGAGCGCGCTCAGTCACTGCCACAGCGGCCTCCCCGACGGCGAGCAGCCAATCAGCTTGAGTCTGGCCGGTCACTGCGTGGAGACGTTCAGGTACCAGGTGTCTCAGGACAAAGTGTCCATCCACCTGCCGGTGTGCAGACTGCTGGCGGGTAAGCAAACGCGCGCGCGCGCGCGCACACACACACACACACACACACACACACACACACACACACACACACACACACACACACACACACACACAGTGACAAACAGTTTATTTTACCTTGTGCTTAAACCTTGGAAACTAAGAAAATGGTGATGAGACTGTGGCCACCCTCAAGTTGATAAAAGAAGCAAATGTAAATGTCACATTTGGATATTTTCCATCTGTTTTTTTTTTTTTGAGTGTTTGCGCTTCCACTGCCACTCTGTTGAACTTTTACCCTGCCTCCCTCCTGCAGGTCTCCATGTTCTCCTCAGCAGAACAGAAGTTGCCTCTCGCTTCCCGGAACAGTTGCCGCTGGTGAGAAAGGTTGATGAAAAAGTGACCTGATGTTTGACATATTAATAATGTCATTTCAGTCGATTTGTATCAATGTAAATGCTTCTGATCACTCCCTCCCTCGCACCAGTACATCAGTGTTAATGTCTGCGCGTGTGTGTGTGTCTTTTAGGGAGAACTCAGCCCTCCCCTCCTGATCGAGCTCCCCCTGCGCTGCCTTGTACTCTGTGCCCAGGTGCATGCTGGGATGTGGAGGAGGAACGGCTTCTCTCTGATCAACCAGGTGAGCCGATAAGTGATAGTCAGTACTTGGTTCCTCTCTGCTGCATGTGTGAAACAGCTGGAGTCTCAGATCGCGTCAAGCGTGTGTGTGTGTTCTTCGGGAAGTGTGTGAAATGAACCAGAAAAGGGGAGGTCGGAGAAGGTCACAAAGCGACGCCGCGTCTCTCGTCTCCTTTCAGATCTACTACTACCACAACGTCAAGTGCAGAGTGGAGATGTTCGACAAAGACATCATCATGCTGCAGGTAGAACCCGACTCTACCAGCACGCACAGACCCCACTAACCCGACGCACTCGGACCGCTCCCTGTACCCTGTGCGTCCCACGGCATGTCCAGTTTGGTTTAGTTGTTTGTTTTTGTCTTTTTTCTGCAGGCCGGTGCCTCCATGATGGACCCAAACCACTTTCTGATGATCGTCCTTAGTCGATTCGAACTTTTCCACATTTTCAGCTCCGCAGACTGCAGGAAGAGATACAGGGAGACCAACAAGGTCAGTATCGACTCGGCTGACGGTCCACTGTATCTGTCTCCACCCTACTGACGGCCCGGTTAACCTGTCCTCAACCGCCTGTCCTTCTGTGCGCCAGGACGTGGCCCAGCAGAACAACACGCTGATCGAGGAGATGCTTCACCTCATCATCATGGTTGTCGGTGGGTCGTCACTTTTATTACAAGCTCAAACTTTAGTTTTTTTTCCCCAGAGTGAAACTGGAGGGTTTTTAATCGTCTAGTTTGTCACACCTGAGGAGAAGTGACAGTCCAGTTTCCAGTTCTTGGAAGTTCTGTTTACCTGCTGCGTCGGGACAACCCGCAGTTTCATTAGCTGCTATATTAAGCGCGTGCA
The DNA here is from genome assembly GCA_901007715.1 of Dactylopterus volitans. NCBI lineage: Eukaryota > Metazoa > Chordata > Actinopteri > Syngnathiformes > Dactylopteridae > Dactylopterus > Dactylopterus volitans. The sequence goes on from CAAKHG010045147.1 coordinate 10,192, forward strand.
TGTGTGTGTGTGTGTGTCGGTCAGGTGAGCGCTACGTGGCTGGCGTCGGCCAGGTGGAGCCCTTCGACGAGGTCAGAAGGGAAATCATCCATCAGCTGTCGATCCGACCGATGGCTCACAGCGAGCTGGTGAAGGCTCTGCCCGAGAACGTGAGACCATCTGCCTGTCCCGTTCACCCGTCTCCCCGTCTGTTTGCCCGTCTCCCCCGTGTGCCTTTCTGCCTCCTTGTTTGTCTGCTTGTCCTCCTGACAGCTGATCTCTTGTTTCCTCACTTTAGGGAAACAAGGAGACGGGTCTGGAGCGAGTCATCGACAGTGTCGCGTCGTTTAAGTCAGTCTGATTTCTTCATCGCCTCCCCTGTAAATCCACGTCAGTCCGCCTTAAATACACATCAGTCCACCTTTAAAAAAAACAAACAAAAAAAAAATTCATTTGCAGGAAGCCAGGTGTGACCGGTCGAGGGCTGTACGAACTCCGTCCAGAGTGGAACAAGCACTTTAACCTCTACTTCCATCACTACAGCAGAGCCGACCAGTCCAAGGTGCACACATATAACTCGATCGCGGCCTATCGATCAGCGGGTCTTATCGATCGCGTGGGGTGGCGTTGTCATGGTAACTGCATTCTGCGTGTGCGCAGGCGGAGGAGGCCCAGAGGAAGCTGAGGAGACAGATCGGAGAGGACACAGGTGAGCGCGCCCATGCCAACACACCCGAGCGCGCTGGCGGGAAGTCGCCTGTCTGCCTTTCGCACCCGTCACACCCAGACAGGTTTAAAGTGACGACACGGTCTGTAACGTTCAGGATTCCAAACATCACGCCTGTGCTTTTCCCACCAGAGCTGAGCATCGTCAGAATGTGAGAGGTGACACGAGAAACTCCGATTAAAAAAAAAAACAACCTTGATTCACTGCCTCGCCGATGACAATCACAGAAATCAAACACGTTTTTCACGCCATTCAGGCGCAAAGCAAAACATCCGAATGCATCAGTTACTAATTAAGCAAACGACTGGCTTCACTACTTGAATCAGGTGTCTCAAAATTGCAGCTTTTCTGCACAGTTTTGTACACACCTTTCGAGGTGTGTTTATATCCTGCAGGACTGTCTGAATGGTGTGTGAAACCCCGCTCTCTCTCTCTCTTGTCTGTGTGTGTCTGTGTGTGTGTGGACCAGCCCTGCCCCCTCCAGTCCCTCCGCCGCTTTGTCCCCTGTTTGCCAGCCTGGTGAACCTGCTGCAGTGTGACGTGCTGCTGGCTGTAGAGGGCGCCGTGCTGCAGTGGGCTGTGGAGCCCAGCGGGGGAGGCTGGACAGAGTCCATGCTGCAGAGGGTGAGTGAGACATCCACAAGGGGGGGAGGGAGGGAGACGGGTCTGTCAGTCAGACTGCTTTAGTAAAGAATGGGAAGATGCATTTGGTATTAAATTGACATTTCCCCCTTTATTTACTCTCTAAAAGGGTGTGATATGATTCGATAACCAACATGAACATAACAGGCCCATATGTCCTTTTTAATGCTTGATCCTTTTAAAAAGGAGGAAGTATGTTCCTCCATCTTTCTCTCATTGCTTTAATTATGTATTTCCTAAAGCTAGAAAAAAAAATCAAGTACACAATCAGAGGGGCCTCTCAAACCTTTGCTATGCAATAGATGGGTTGGTGTTTGGTTGAGGTCTGAATGGAGAGTTCAGTTTGTCAGCAGACTTTTGTGAGCACCGCTTCGCTGCATTTGAGAGACGAATAAACGATATGGATCACGTCAAGAGATACACAGCACAGCATGCGTGGTGGAGGCAGAGGGACTTACCTCAAAGGTTCTTCAGACGTTGGGAAGTAAAAGCTGCAGCAGGAACTTCTTAACATCTGAGACTGTTTTTTTGGTTCCTGGTCCCTCTGGTCCAGATAAGTGTTTAGACATGGAACAAATGGCTCTAGGTGGAGAAAAGAAAACACCTTTTTAATTTTATCCCAAAGAAAAGAACAGGTTTTAGTTGTGTGAACATTCACACATCTCAGTCTTTGATCAAAATCTGGATTCTAACCAGGCTTGAATGAAATGAAGCTTTTTAATGTTTCAGAACTTCTTTTTTTTTTTACAGTTTTAATGCCATAAAAAGGTTTGAGGACTGCAGCAGACATAAGACACAACCCACCTAAACAGAGCATGAACAAGGATTTCATAATTCTTGCCCGGTGTTAAAGCAAGAAAGACAGTCAGATTCCTCTGAAATTTACATTTCGAGTATTTTTCACTCCTGTCTTCCTGTAGATGAAGGCTGTGCAGTCTAGATGGTTGTCTGTTCCTATTAAAAGACAACAGCTTGCTTGTTAGAAACCATGAAATTCTCCAAGAGGAGGAAACCAAATCAAACCTCCAGGAATGACTCCCACAGACCTGCAGCTCCGTTTGTGCCACAGTTACCTAGCGAGAACGTACTATGTGGACACCGATGACGTGCGTTTGTGTGTGTGTGTGCGCGTGTGTACACAGGTGCTCCATCTGGTGGGCATGGCCCTGCTGGAGGAGCAGCAGCAGCTGGAGAACAGCAGTGGAGATGAAGACGTCTCCTTCAGCTACACCTGCAAGATCACACGTCAGTGCATGCTTGTCTCTTTGTGGGGTCAGTTAGCGACGCAAACGCAACACAGCTGAGCTCCAGGCACAGGCGGTTTAAAGTTTTGATTGCAAGTGTTAGGGTTGTATCGACCAATCGCGGGAGACCTCATGCACGTCGGTGTATGTGTGTTTGCCCGCGCAGGTCCAGGCGAAGCTCCCAGCACTTCGGGAAGTGTCCTGGCCCTGCTGGAGAGCTTGCAGAACGCCCCCCACCTGGAGGTCCACAAAGACATGATCACCTGGATCCTGAAGGTATCGTTCACTCACATCCACAACATTGTGTGTGTGTGTGTCTGTCTGTTTTTCATGTCTAAATCCTTTTGTTGTTGAGTAATGAAAGTTCAGCCGGAACTGGGGTGACATTAACTTGGGCGGGAGTTGACGTCGTCTCTACATTCGTCCTCATTCATTTTTAAACAGACCTGAGTAACCTGACTTTGCTTCTCAAGAAGAATTAAATGCTTATTTCAGAAACATCAGTGTATAAATCCAAACTTTTTTTTTCATCCTTGTTTTTCAAAGAAATCAACACATTCACAAAATATTTGCCGCGGCGGGTGTCTTTTTCAGGGCTTCTCAGCTGCATTTTAGATGCTGAAGTTTGTATAAAAACGCTTAAGTCAGTTGAAAGTCTGTGCGCGAGTGGGAATGTCCCAGGTGTCTCTGTGGGTCAGTGAGCGGGAGGTCATTGGTGAGGATGTCGGTCTTGTTCGGCAGATGGTGGCCAACATCAAAACAATGAGGGAACGTTCGTCCTCCACCTCCACCGTCACCATCAGCCAGGGCAACGGACCAGAGGAGGTGAGACCCACAAACACCCGGAGAAGCAACCCAGCTGCTTCGCCGTTGTTGTTGTTGTTGTTATAGCGGAGATGAAATGACACACGCTGAGCGGGTGAGATGTTTGCCGCCTCGCCGCAGATGGTGCGGGACAAGGACAAGGCCGAGAGGAAGAGGAAGGCGGAGATGGCCCGGCTTCGGCGGGAGAAGATCATGGCCCAGATGTCCGAGATGCAGAAGCACTTCATCAACGAGAACAAGGAGCTTTTCCAACAGAGTCTGGAGGAGCTGGAGGCGTCCACCTCGTCTGCTTCGGAGCACAGGTGCACACACACACACACGGGGAATACACACACATGATGAAGCTGGCATGG
>CAAKHG010045149.1:0-20479 GCA_901007715.1 Dactylopterus volitans
ATCATCACAGCATGTGCATCGGATAAATCATCCACATAACAATCACCAGTGTGTTTGACCACTCGTTTATTGTAATATTTAACTTATTACTTCGATCCATCACCGGCTGGTCTGAGTCCACCATGTTTCCGGTGAGTCCACTAACTGGCCTTATGCACCGAGCGTGAGCCAGGCACAGCACTCACGGGCCGTCCCTCAAATCACGGACCTGTGTGGCCTTGCAGGCTCCCGTACTTTTGAAGCGTCGTCATCGGCGGTCCGAGTCCTCTTCCAATTCACAAGTCTGCGAGCGGTAAGTCCGGATCTCAAACCCGGAAGTGTCCCTGCTCCGCCCACTTTTAGAAGTCCGATCGGATGCTGACTCGGGTGTGCTTGAGGAGGCCGTGTTTCCCAGAATGCATTAGGATCAACGCACGGACGATCGGCAGCGAGCGGCGAATGCCGTGCGGCGACGTCGGTGGTGACAACAACCGGCGACGTCTCTCCTCCATTTTGTTTTTTTTCTTTTTTAAATTTGCTTGGATCTGGAACTGAGACTTCAGACTCGTGATCCCTGATTCAGCGCAAAGATTCGGGAACCCGCCAGCTGTACTCGTGAGGAACCTGCAGTACCGGAGTCCAACAGAGTGGCAGCAGCTGTGTGAAGTCGCCTGCATACTGCGTCGCCTGCCTGGGCCCTGAAGAACAAGGCTTCCCGTTTCTGTACCGCCTTCCCACTACATTTAGTTTTTAAAAGCAGGTTTTTTTGAAACGCTCGTTAACTCATTAAGAACCCGCAGTGCCAGCAGACCGATCGCCAGCTGACGAGCTGCCACAGCACCGGAAAGGAGCATGAACGCCACGGAGACCGCGGTCAACTCTGTTTTTCAGACGCAGTTTGTGGCCTAGATGGCAAAAAGAGGGCGACGCTGCGGCATCTCATAACCATAAAAACAGTTTTACCGGGCGCGTTACGCCAACGTGGCCCCGTAACTGAGCGCGTGCGCCCATACGGTTCATAGCATGGCAAGTTTTCCTCATCACAGCAGCCGCCATGACAGTCAGCTGATAAATATGAATGTCAGTGACATTATGGTATCATGATGATGAACGATAGCAGGGTAGTGTTACCTGCACACGAGCCAGGATGCTAATTATAAAAATAACGCGAATAACCGGTGTTTGTTATCTGCTCTCTGGCTGACTGAGGAACAAGTGAAAAAGAGCAAATTCAATGTTAAAGCTGGTAAACATGGAGTAAGTCGCCACGCTACGCATGCGCTTATACGTACGTGTGCGCGGCCTGTAAAAAGAGCTCGGCTCGAATCCATCCTGAGATGTGACGTGTTCCAACATGGCGCTGATGTGAAGTTGTATGCGGATGATGTTTTTCCATCAGTTTGAAGCTTCAGATCGAGTCCAGCAGCTCTGCAAGTCCAGCGTGGGATGAGCATCTCGCACTGGCGGACCCATCATGTGGATAAGTCTTGGACATAAAGGTGAGCAGCTAGCGTGTCACTTGTTTCATGAGAAGGTACGAGGAGAAGATGCTCTTTCTGCAGTCCATCTTTGGAGGATTGTGGTTTCACGAGACAGGACCGCGTCACTGGCAGCCGCCGTCGCCTAGCAACGTATCCTGCTGTGGTCTTAAACACCATTTTAAACGTGATACATTTGAATAAAAGCATGTCTGGACTTTCAGCTGGATGGAGGAGTGTCACCCCCAGTCTCCTGAAGGACTCTGGGCTGACCTTGATGACTCCCTGTGACCTTAACGACCCTCAGTGACCAACCAGTCAGAACTCAAGAGGCCTCTCTGATGCGGCTTTTCATTGACTTGTGTATTGATAAGCTTTCTTCCTGTTTTGAGTCGACGGCGCCTACGGGGAGTCGCGAGGACCAAAACGCTGTCACTTGCCTTGTACTGGCTGTCATCTCATTCTTTGCTTTTCACCGGTGAGCATTTGGAATTCACCCATTTGTTTCATTTGACCCATTTTAATCAAAGCGTTTTTGCAAACCTGACTTTTGGTGGTTTGATTATTCTCGTGTTTATTGACACCAGCAGAGAGTCTCCTCCCGACACCCTCAGAAGGCTGGCGAGAAATAATAACGGCAATCTCCACTAGATGGCAGGCAAACACACAAACGAGCGCCTCTCCGCTCATGACTGGAGTTTGGTACCCCTGAAGATCACAGGAGCTCTCAGGACTGAACATGCGGAAATATAAAACAAGGAACAGAATCCAACTCGTAAGATTAATTTGTGAAAATACGAGCGGCCACAATCTTGAGGTGAGTGTGCTTCACTGTCAGCTTTTCAAAAAGACTGACAGTTGTCTGTCGTTGCTCCACAGTCCCTTTTTTTTTGCAGTAGAAATGAAATAAATATCAGGATGTTTTTCATGGTGATGACCCTTTGGGGTCCTTTTCTGCATGGCTACACATGAAATAAAGAAAACTACAACTATAATCCGCCGGGGTGAGACACCGCGGAGTCCCTCAGCATGGGGACCAGTAGGCGAGGAGGACTCACTGGTTGCTGATTGTGGGACAGAGTTTGTACAGGAGTAAACGCAGAACGTCCAGAACAGTTCAGTCCAGCAAACCTGCCCCAGACTCTGGAGCGGGCAGAGTTTCCACGCCCGCCTCAGCGCGAGTTCAGGCTGGAAACGCCAGCTCGGCGTGAGCAGTGACACGTGTTTGTGGATCAGCGAGGAGCCGGCCTCGTAAACCCAGACCCAGTTTTTTGCAGCCCGGGGCGAAGGCAGAGCCGGCTCACCGCCGCGGGCGCGTCGCTCTGCTTCCTCCTTCCTGGTCTGGCTGTCGGCTTGAGCTGCGTCACACTTGACACGCTCGCGGATCTTCACCTGGAGACGTTTGGATTCACATACAAATAAGCATAAAACTAAGAAGCTCCGTGTGTGTTAATGTGTTCATAGTCCACTGGGAACTCAAACTGTGGGATCTCTATTCTGTGGAGACAAAAGCTGAGGTCTCCACGCATGCTGAGGTGAAAGGCTAGAGTAGGTTAGGGACCGGAGAATGCAATATGTCAGTGAATGTCCCCATAGAATCAGGGACGCCGGCTTGTGTTGGCCTCTTTTTGTTTTAGCTGAATCATGGAAGTGGGGAAATAAAATTGGACTCAATTGCAAAAACATGAAATTGTGTGGAAACTTGCAATAGCTTGACTGAAATTCAGTTTTAAATTGGAAAGCTCTGTTTGAAAATAATGTTCCAGAGACCAGTTAGGCCTTTTTGCATGATAGACCGGCCTGATGTCGCTTCACAAAAAATGTCTGCCAAAGATGAACAAGGTGTCCATAATGCGTGGAACGCATGAACTGCCCTCTAAACCCAGAGCACGGCAATATAATACAACTCTGTGTCTGAAGCCCACCTAAAGGACGAGGAACAGTCTCACTCTGGATCACACTGACTTTCAGCAGGTAAGAGGTTTCCATAAGAGAAAGGCGGTGAGACTCGACAGGTGGCTCCATGGAACCGGCCGCTGCTACGAACTAGAACGGGTTGCTCAGAGGCCGTTTTGCAGAAGAGATGTTGACACATCACAGCAGGAAAGGTGCTGTGCCCCATCTCTGGACCTCGCTTACAGTCATCCTCAAGGTCACCAATGACGTCCTTCTCTCCTCAGACTTTGGGCCATCTCAAGATCCTCGTCCTCATGGACGTCACCGAATTGACAGAAGTTCAGCAGCAGCAGCAGCAGCAGCAGCAGCAGCAGTGGCACCTTTGCCTCGCCTCACGCTGTTCTTCAGGGTCTTCAGGGACCTCTCTTCTGCATCTCCTACTTCCTCCGCCTTAACATCACAGTATGTTCTCATGGTCCCTGCTTCCACCGCTACCCTCATGACATCCAGTTTCACATCTCCCCCAAATGCATAACCCTAATCTCCACCTCCCTAAGCCAGCGCTCTCAAACCGAATGTGACACTTCAGACATACTCGTCAGAAGTTCACAATCCCTCACCAGAGCTTCTCCCCACTTCTGTCTCTCCATTGGCAACTCCACTCTGTACCCCTCCCAGCATACCCACCACCTTGGTATCATTGTTTATCCATTTTACACCGACATTCGCGCGTATATGCAGGTGGAAACATGGTAATAACCAGTAGAGGGCAGCATGGAAGCCAGCGAGATGGAGACTGATGTTACTTTTTCACATCTTGTGCTTCAGTCTCTTTCAATGAACCATGTTTGAGTGCTAAGCTACGTTAGTTACCCACAGAGGCTAAGGATAACGCTAAGCTTTTTCAGTTACCCACAGAGACTAATGCCAAGCTACATAACTTATCCACACAGGCTAAGGCTAATCTACTTAAGTTACCCACAGAGGGTCACACCAAGCCACCTAAAGCCCTTTTCCCAGCAATTCAGTTCAGGACGGCACCAAGTTTTTTGCCCTTTTCACTGTCAAAAGTTGTAGATGGTACCAAAGAAAGCATACTGCCCTGATTAATACCATGTTTAAAAATCTCACTGATTACTCTGGACCACCCAGGAGGTGCAGACGCTACCTGGGATAATCGGGGAGGAGGAAGTACAGAGGGAGCTGGACGGAGCAGTGAGGAACCAGAAGGTTCTCCAGCTGGTCTCTCAGCTGGAGAACCTCTCAGCTGGAGCTGCACAGGGCCTCCCGCCAAAAACCAACAGCTCCGCAGTGATTATCGTCGTGTTAAAGACCACAACAGCCACAGTGGTGTGGACAGGAAGACCTGGAGGCGGCTCGATGGGATGGACGCCATCAATGGCCACAGACCAGTGAGCGTCGGTGGAGGAGGCAGCGACACAGTCGGCTCTTCGCTCCAGTCAGTGATGGAGTCTGCCGGTAAGTTTTCATTATGTAATATTATCAGGGAATGCTGACGCGATTGTCTTCCAGCTAGTAGCTAGCAACCCATTGTTAGCTAGGTAATGGTATCTCATCAACCTTCCTGTGCTGCTGTGCATTTTTGTCCATACTTGCTATGTTGTGCAACATTTGCTGTAGTTGAAGTATGTAACCCGAAATTTGTGAATTATTTCAGTTGAGGATCCGGGCTTTGAGCAGGACCTCCAGGGCGGGGCCTCAAACCCCTCACCACGCCGCTGATGGGTTCACCTCAGCCATCATGCTCGCGGACATCAACTCAGGAGCCGATGCCGGCAGGATGAATGATCATCGCGTTCATGAATCACTTTCTGTTGTTTTCTAGCGCTCAGTAGGTTTACGTGCGCAGCTTAACCGGGCTCTGCTCAAAATCCGGTTTTGGCATCTAACGGGACTTCTGTCCTCGTCCCAGTTTACATGCAACTGAGAAAGTCGAATTACTGACGGCCGCACGTCCTCCTCCTCAACACCACTAGGTGGCGTAATGCGTCATTTCAGCGGGTTCATCCCGACGTATGTGATGTCCGTGTTACTGATGGTGCAGGTGAGGTGCACGCTGGCCCTCCTGGTCGTGGTCTTTCTGAGAGGCAGACCAGAACGCCGTCTGCTGCTGGATGCCTACAACAATAGCACGTCTTGGTTTTCTCACTTTGTGCCGTCGCTACTGACCCGGACCCTCTGGTTCTGGTTGGATGCTGCTGCTGCTGCTCTGGTGGTTCTCCTGCGTTCTTCTCCTGCCACCGGCTTTCCTGCATGTTTCTGATCCAGGGTCTTACGCCCCCGCCCGTACGGCGGCGTGGAGCACGCACACATGCAGCGTCTGCCTGAACTCCCACTGAGGTGGATACATGCCTGAGAAAATGGAATTCCAATCACATTATCTGGGTGTCTTAATCAGAGTTCGAGAACTCCGATATCAGTCGGATTAACGCGTTTACATGCACTTCAGTTGTCCACTTATAGTCGGATTAAGGCGGTAATTCATTTTTTCCAGTTGTCATTTAAACGCACTGACTGTTTTTGCATTTTAGTGTCATACAAAAGGCACCACATGGAAAACACCCTGTTTAGCCTCCTCTCTGCTTGTTTGTTCTAGGCAAGAGGAAAAAGGGGGCGAGCTTGAGGATTAAAGCACCCAGTGAGAGGTAGGCGGAGCGTCGGGAGCGTCGGGAGCGTCGGGAGCAACGGCACGAGCAGCATGAGTGGCACCTCCAGCTGAAGTTGGAACGCTGCTCTCCTGAGCCTTAGCTGGACGGCACGGGTGACGGGTGGCCGGCGTGGCCCTCAAACACCATCCAGCTACGAGGTGCCGGACAGTTTGATAAATACTTGTTTTTGCTTTTTTAAATAGAAACCTTCTTAATTCCTGGATTGCCTCTTCTTTAACTGGTGGCGGGAGCACGTGGTCGGTTTCAAAGCAAAGTTACTTTACTGAAATATCCCTGTTGCCTTGTAACCGCAGACGTTAAAGCAAAGGATTTTTGTTTTGAAATAAACCAGAAATTGCTGGAGCGCTTGTCATGTTGTTGTTTTTAATCCTAACAGTTTTGTAAGACATATAGAAAGAGGACGTTAATGTTCACTGCAAAGTCAGAGCAAACAGATTTAAACAGAAAAACAAACAACAGAAAAAAGCCCTGCACACTTTCTTGATGAAGTCAGTTGCTCGGCTTTCAGCCGGCCGTAGTCAGACAACGATCTCAGACGCCAGCTTTTCTTTAAGGGTTACGCAGAGCCGCCCAGCATCTAATAACCTACACTGGCTCAGCCAGTGTTCCTGGTGCATGCTGGGAAAAGGCTGCCACGCTCAACTGACTCCCACAGTGTGGACGGTCTCAGGACTCGAGCATCAGAGAGACCAGCTGGAGAACCTTCTGGAGAACCTTCTGGTTCCTTGCTGCTCTATCCAGCTCCCGCTGCCCCCCCCCCCCCCGCCCGTATTACGTGCTGCCATTTTTCACAGAAAAATCAAAAGTCTGGGATCTCCCCTCATGAATCAATGAGATAATCAAACACGGCGCGTTTGTGTTTGTGATTTATTTCCACCATCCAGCCGCTCTAGCTGGGGAGCTTTAATTAGGGTTCAGAGATGAAAATGACGGAATCACTGACCACTCAGTATGAGACATGATTTGAAGGTGCAAACTTGAGGAGTCGCCACGCAGCAGCTGCACCAAACCACTTCCTGTCCACTGTGGAGACCTGAAGGAGGATGGGACACATCGAGGACTTTATACACATTAATGAACTCATATGTGGTGATCATGAGGAATGTTTAAAGGAGAAGCAGCAACATCCGAATGGCACAAAGACTGAGGGAAGATGTTCACCTCCAACTGATGGTCCAACAGATGAGATCCAAACTAATCGTAATAGCCCTTTTTCCTGGGGAAAACACTTTCCCTCAACCCCAAACGTTCCCTGGAAAAAGTACCTAGCAGCGAGGTAGGAGTTTTCAGATGACCCAGACTTCCTGGGGGTGGAGCTGTGTGCTGATTGGTGGAACACACGCGCAGCGTTTTTTTTGGCAAAGATGATGATCAGCGGGACTTCCAGTCAGATTTCTTTGGTTTTGTAAATCTTGTGGCTCCTTGTTTTTGCACCTTTTGCCATTTGAATTTTTTTGTTTTAAATCTGTCTGTTTGTTTCCATGGCATCAAAATGAAAGTGCAGTTTAAGTACTGTGTAAGTTGTGGGTAATTATAATGTGGTTTCTTTTACGTCACCAGCCTGATTTGAATAAATTCTCCTCTTTGGCGTGCGGTGACCAGGGATTCTTTTACCCAGGTAAATAATGTTGGTGGGAAAGGGGGTAGTGATAATAATAACAGTAATACTTGAGTAGCTCACCAAACCTCTGACCATGCTCCACGTATGTCTGCGTCAGTGCTGGTGCTCTTTAAGCTACCAATGTTGTGATGGTGCTCCTCTTGTAGCCAGATGCTCTTTGCTGGTTTAATCAATAACTTCATGATCAGGGTTTCCATTCTGATTATCTAGTTGTTGAAAAGGGGTGTTCCTCAAGGGGTGTTCCTCAAGGGGTGTTCCTTGAGGCCACTTCTTTTCTACATTTTCATCAGAGCAGCTGTGACCAGAAGCTTTGTCTAAAAGGAGAGTCTGAAGCTTCCTCTCAAACACAGAGAAGGTCTCTGCCTCTTGGACCCAAAACAGGAAGAATTTTTGGAACCTTTAGGAACCACAAGTAGACCTGCATCGTTCTAGTGGGGCGATAGAGATACTATGAGATTTGCAGGTGAGGAGACGGATGTTCATAAAAACCTCATGTTGTCCTAATAAGCTTCTTTTAACTTTTTGAGACTTTTATTTTGAAGGTGATGTATGATATGTTGTTTCTTTCTTTCTCTCTCTCTCTCTCTCTCTCTCTGTGTGTGTGTGTGTGTGTGTGTGTGTGTGGGTGTGTGTGTGTGGAGAGAGAGAGGAAGACAGACAGACAGACAGACAGTTTAGAATCGTGATCTGAATCTGCATAATCAGTTTGCTAATGTGATCTCTTTTATGGGCTTTTATTTTGAAAATGATGCATACAACTTCAGCTCATTTTGACGGCCGTCTTAATTTGTCGAGGATATTGTTTTAAAGGGGAACACGCGCAGAATGTATCTGGATGGTGGGCGTGTCTTTACCGTTCCTCACTTCCTGTTTTATTGTCTCATCATTTATGAATCTGAAGGTTGACGTGATGCAGCTTTAATTAAACGCTACGCAAAGTTCATCGTGTTTTCAAATCTAAGTCTGCACTCCAGAATAACATAAACTACTGTAATATACTGCTGGAAGTGACAGCCGAGGTAGAGCTCCTCCCATCACTCCCACAGTGACGCCATCATTCCAGACGGGCCGCATTCCAGCTTCCTCCTCTTCCTCCTCCTGAAGTTAGTGTGCGCCTGCGGGTCGGCGCGCAGGTCAGAGTCGCCCGCGAGCCTGAACGCACCGCGGGGACAAACGGCGAGGGGGCGCCCAGCCACGCCAGCAGGTGAGCACCTTCTCATGATGATGATGATGACGATGACGATGACGATGCATTGAGGGTTTGTTCAATTGAACAAGATAAGAGGGGAGTCGGCGTCATCCAGGAATGACACAACCTGCCGTTACCGTGGAGACGAGCTGCGCACTCCTTGTTCTCGCGCGGGTAAAAAGGACAAACTACCAAGGGTGAAGTCCTGCTCCGTCAGGGTCTTGCAGCGGGAACCATTTTGTGAATGATACTGGAGCATCGCGAGCACTGGGTCAACAGAGAGTGGGAGTGGGCGGAGCCTGGCTCCTCCAGGAATGTCGGCGTGTTCTGCCGCATTCCAGCCTCGGCAAACCCGAGAGTCTGCAAACAAGCGGCTGCAGCTGCAGGAGGGCTGCAGGCTGCAGGTCCTACGGCCTCGTGGAGCTGATTGGATGCCAGAGACACGTCAGGCAGAGACGGGGAATGAAGGAAGGAAGGAAACGAGGAAGGCGGATACGTTATTAATGATATGGAGACGTGAGCGGGCCACATCGATGCTCCCACTGGCTAAACCATCAAATCCACGTCATGTTTATTAAGAATATTTTGAAATTCCCAAGGCGCTTCCGTGTCCGCGGTCTCGCTCAGCACTCTTAGAAGCTGGCCGACGGCAACTCCTGCCGTTAAACGTGAGACACGTGGCGCCTCACCGTGAAGGGAAGGTGTATTTCCACACCTGCGAGCTGAGCTGAGTCATCTTTGTTTTGTTCCCCGTCGTGTGTGTGTGGCTTCATCAGGACACGGTGACCCTCAGAGCTCAGCGAGAAGACAGCCGGACTTATTTGGTTTGGTGAAGGCCTCCATCGAAAAGGATTCTTCAGTTCTGCCTGGTTGCTGGGGACGAAGACGGCACTCAGGTGACCTTAACGAGTCTCAGGTGACCCTGATTAATCAAAGTTCAACTGCCAACAGTTGGTTCCAAGTGGGCCAAACGGGACGCAACAGGACACCAGAAGTGTCTCCAGCAGGGGGGCGGCCATGGAGCTGAAGGTGTGGGTGGACGGCGTGGTCAGGGTCGTGTGCGGCTTGTCCCTCAACACCTCCTGCCAGGACGTCGTCGTCGCTCTCGCGCAGGCGATTGGTGAGTAGGTCGATCCGCCTTTTGATAGAGCAGCGATGGAAGACTTCTGATATGTGTCGCGAGAAGGTCGAGACCAGCAGCAACACCACTGTCATTGCATGCTTCTACCTGGTGGAGGTGGGCTGATGTCTTTCTGGTTTGTCTCACTCTTGTGAATGTGACACCTCACAAGCACCTGTGGTGGTCCACAGTCAAAGATCACAGATCTCAATGTCATTCGCTGACTATGAGACATGTGGGATTACACGAAGCCATGACGCAGGTCCACGGAGGGCAGAACCTTGAACCTCGTCGATCCGTCGTCACCCGTCTTGTCGTCCGCAGGTCAAACGGGCCGTTATGTTCTGAGCATGACGCTGCGGGGGACAGAGCGACGGCTGGTGGCGGACGAATGTCCTCTGCAGCGTCTCATTCAGCTGGGTCAGCTGGGTGCTGAGGTCCAGTTCATCCTGCGGCGGACCGGTCCCAGCCGGACTGAGGGTCCAGACGCACAAACGGGTGAGGGGCTTTTTCACCCGCTGGAGCCAGACGCCGTCAAACACGGGAGGCCGCAGAAGGCGCTCACCTTCAGTCTGGGTCCCTCAACCGTTGCCAGGAGGACGAACAGAGGCTGGTCTCCGTCTCCCGGATCCTCCCCAGAACCACGAGCTTCCCCCGTCTCCTTCCTCGCGGTGACACCTTGCTCCCCTTCCAAAGAGGAAGTCTTCAAGCAGATTCTGCAGCAGCAGAGGAGGCTTCAAGACGTGGAACTCCAGCTTCAAGACCTGGAGCATGAGGCCGAGCTGTTGGAGAGGAGGGCCGCCGCGCTTCCTTGTTTGGGTCGAGACTCTGCCGAGGACCTGGAGAAACTAGAGGAGCTGCTGAGCTGTAACGAGGCGGAGCTAAAGTGTCACGAGCAGTGGGAGGAGCAGTTAAGGACGGAGGCGGACAGAGAAGGAGGTACGTCTTCAATTCCGAACAGCGCTCCACTCGTCTGGTCTGTGCGTCTGACGTTTCTAAAGCAGGAGACGTTCTGTCGGCAGAGATGCGCAGGCGTCTGCAGCAGATCCGCTCCTCGATGGACGACCACAAACGCCAACTCAGGGAGCTGCACGAGCACTCTGCACGTCTAGAGCGCGACGCACAGTGGCGAGGACGCCGGCGGCGCTCTCAGGCCGACGCCCTGCAGCTGGAACACATGCTGACGCCTCTGAAGCGGGAACTTCGCCACCGACAGCAGCAGGGGGAAGAGCTGGAGGCGTCGCTGACGGGGACGGAGAGAGAACTGCAGGCAGCAGGGGCGAGACTTCAGGTAGGACTCCGCCCACACCGACACCCTGTTTAACTTCATCACTGAGGAGCCTTGCAGTTGTTCAGGCCGGGCTCCCGTCTCTCGTGTTCCTCACAGGGACAGTCAACAGTGGTTCGATTTCCGATTAGCACTGCCAGCATTGATGCTAATGTAACGCTCGTTTGACCTCATCTAACTAACCCGGCGTGGATGGATACCTGCTATGGTAGGAGGACTGATGAGACGCCATCAGGGAGACGGCAAGGTTAGCTTGAAAAAGCTCACAGGTGGAAGTTTGGATCAAAACACAATCACCCGATGAACCCTCTTTCCACTGAAGCGCCACAAGTTTGGAGAACCCTCTTTGAAAGAGGCTAACTAATTAAAGAACTCTGAATAGCTATTAGGGCTACATTTATTTACTTCCAGGAGACCACTGGACGCCGGAAGGTAACCATGACGACCTCACTGATGGAAACTGCACCACACATGCTGAAAGCGAGCGGACGCATCCGCGTGTCTATTGGCCGGAGCTGCCGCTGATGTCATGTCATGACTGCTTCCTGCAGGTCCGAGTGGAGCTGATTGAAGACCTGAACAAGGAGCTGAGACAGTGTAACCTGCAGCAGTTCATCCAGCAGACCGGCGGCGCTGCGCTCGTGGACCAGACGCACGCCCTCACGCAGGCTTACCTCAGCAACGCCGGCATCGTGGAGTAGGTAGAAGACGCCGAGATGCCACCAGGAAGCAGCAGGTAGTTGAAAAGACTGTTCATGATGATTCGGAACTGCAGCAAAGTAAGGTGAACAGCCAGAATGAAAATCTCTACATTTTTTATGATTAAATTTCATTTTTTTTCATTCAAGGCTGTTTGAGATGATCTCCATCCTCTCAGGTCTGATAACGAAGGTAATGAAGACAAAGACTAAACTAGACGAAGGAGAAACCAAGTCCAAAGGAAAGAAGGATTTCGTTGATGAGAACCTGAAGGACTGAACATGGACATATGAAGATGAGACCACAAAAAGGCTGCAGGACACCAACCAGCACAAGAGTAGAAGAACTCTTCTCCATGCAGATGTTCATCAGAGGTTCCTCCAGGTTCATGTTAACGTTCATCTTCATGCTCATGTTCATAAGTTGCTGTCGAATATGGACTCAAACAGACAGAAGTCACGTTCATGTGTGGCGTCGGTGTCGCGTTTGACCCGCTGGCCTCCTTCAATCACCGAAGAGTGAACTTAAGCCCGCCCACAGCGTAACCATAGCGACGGCGCATAATAAAGCAATGGGGGCTGTCGAAGGTGGGAATCAAAGCCACGCATCTGTCCGACCCACGAGTGTGTGTGTGTGCGTGTGTGTGTGTGTGCGTGTGTGTGTGTGTGTGTGTGTGTGTGTGTGTGTGTGTGTGTTTGAAACAAAAGACAAGAAAAATAAAGACGTATGTTTTTCCACCAGGAAAATGAGAATCTTTTGTACTGCTTGTTGACAAGTGTCTTTCACACACACACACACACACACACACACACACACACACACACACACAGAGCCAGCGAATGCTCTGCTCCTCCCCTCCGACGGCGGCACAGTCTGGTCCCATCAACCTTTGATTGGCAGTTTAAAACGGTCAGATCCAATTAAATTCCCTCCCCACATTACGCCCCTGCCCTGATTCTTCTCATAGACGTGTCACCAAGCAGAATCCTGACGTTCCTGATGTTCCTGACGTTCCTGACAGTCTGCGGTGGCGGTTTCGGCTCCTCCAGTAACGTTGCTGCTCAGGAAGATTCAGTTTTTCAACTTTCCTAAATTGCTCAACACACAACTAACTTACCAGAATAAATGAGCCATGAAATGAAGAAAAATACAAAAATCCCTCAGTTCTTCTTAAGTTTTTGCTAAAAACAAAAAAAACAAACAAACCAGCAAACACAAAAACATATTGAACCACAACAACCATAAAAAAATGAAATTAGAAGCTATTAAAGCTATTTAAATGTTTGCCCTTAATCATCTTCAGATTTTTCTAGTTTCATACGCATGGAAATGTTATATTATCTTCAAATGTTTCATGTTCATCAAATCTGTGTAACCTCGAGAGTCTGAAGGGTCCAGGAACGACGGTCTCCACCCTTGCTCCTCATAAAGAGGGTGGAGCAAACAGCGACCTCCAGTGGCCGCTCGGCTGGGCACTTACACACACCTGCGATATCGTCCGGGGTCTCACACACACCAGAACATCTCAGCCGCCTCCAACAACAACAGCAGCAAATCACCAGGACGTCTGCATGATGATCATCATGTTTCTATCAATGGAGCTGCCATCATGTGTCTGTATAATACATCCGTGTGTGTGTGTGTGTGTGTGTGTGTGTGTGTGTGTTCGTGGGAGGGGGGTGTGCTGAAGATTATATCACCCCTCATAGTTCAGGTCAGCAGGTGTATAATCCAGCCTGAACACTCAACACCTTGTTCCAAACCTGGTGATGTCACTGATCACATGACTGACCCGAAGTTATCGCTTGTTTACATGAAGAGCTTCCTCCCCTGTGTGTGTGTGTGTGTGGGGCCGGGGGTGTGTGTGGGTGTGTGTCCTAATCTAGTCTGAGCTCATGTCTCGTAATCTGATACCATGTGGTGAAATCTGCTCTAATCCCATCAAAGCGCATCTCATCCGTCCTCAGCGGTTCATGCGATTCTCCAAACGCAGGAACCCATCTGATGGTTCCATGTTCATGAACTACTCCCGCTGACGCTCACAGCTGTTTCTAGTATTTTGTCCATCCCGTTTATCAGATTTAACAGAAAGCAAGTCCAGAGGAACCCGGGCAAGGGACCAATCACAGCCCACCGGCAGCATGAAAACTGGGCATGAATCACCCAGGAGGAGCTGAGTTCTCTTCATGCGTCTCAGCCAGCTTCCATGGAGCCAGTGGTCACATGGCCCTGCCGTCCCGCGGGTACAAGGTGTCCTCGGGATCATTAGATTATCTCGTCAGCTCGTTAGCAGCTTTGCGATTCGCCGGGATGAGCCGAGCTATATAACGGCGGCGGCGGCACCAAACGCCGGTCCAGAACAGAGAAGCTGCAAAAAGAAAGAGACATCTCTTTGTTTTCAGCTTCTTTCTTCTTCCAGACCTTCAGCCAGCCAGCAGGTGAGTGTCCTCGGAGGCTGCAGGCTCGGGAGGCCTTACCACATGAAAAGGGGATAGTTTGATGTGTTTGGAGTCGGCATATTTAGCACTTTTCCTGATCTTGGTAGCACCAGTTGGGGATACATGCGTAGGAGTATCGGCATGGGAATACAGGCAGAGGAGTACAAGTGTACAAATACAGGCATAGGAGTAGAGATGCAGGAGTACTGGCATGGTATTTGTACTGGAGAACAAATACAGGCACAGGGATACAGACAATTGAATACTGGCGCCGCAGTACAAGCGTAGAAGTACAGGCGCAGGAGTACAGGCTGGAAAATACAGGTGTAGGTATACGGGCAAAGGAATACAGGCGTAGGAGTGCAGCCGAAGGGGTACAGGCGTCGGAATTCAGGCATGCCCTGGGTGAGGGAAGTGCGGTTCCAGTTAAAAGGGCCGCCCGGCTGCTCTCACGGACCCTCGTCCTCGTATGGATCCTTCCATCTGCAGATCTTCTTGACATTCAGATGTGATTTTAGGTTAATTTGCTGATCGGCTGCTTCCCAACACATTTGCTAGGGCACTAGCAAGGAATGAATCGGTTACCTGACTATTCAAAGGTCAAATCACATGTTTGTGTTTGAGGGTGTGTGTTTAAATGCTTGTTTAAGTCTTCTGGAGAACCTCCAAAGAGTCCTGAAAGACACCCAGTGAGCCCTGGACGAAAAAAAACAGAGTCACCTGTAAGGTCAAGGACTCCTGGAGGGCCCCCAAAGACCCCAGCAGATCCATCGTTTCTGTGTCTGAAATCATGCCTTGTTTGTCATCGCTGTCACAGAGATGAACGCAGCAGCAGCAGCACCCGGCGGCACCAAGGCCACGCCCCCAAAGTTCAAGCAGAAGGAGACTCGCCAGTTCAAGAGCAAAGCTCCCAAAGCCGGACAGAAGGGGTGAGTGAACACGCCGCGAGAGCACCTCGACGGCGGCGCCGGCGATGATAGCGAGGCTCACGGTGTCTGTCGCTTCCCCGCAGGTTCGATGACGTTCCCGGGATGGACGGCCTCGGAGGTAGGGCTCAGGCACAGACGTGACAGGTGAGCGGCGTACAGAAGGGGGCGGAGCTAATAATCTCGACTTCCTGCCCTGCAGACGCGGCGGTCATCTGCCCCTGGGAGGCGTTTGGCGACATGGAGCTGAGCGACCTGGCTCAGTTCGGCATCGTCTAGGCGGCGTTCCCTCCTGGCGGCTGCCATCCAGCAGCTTGTTGCTCTCTTGCTCTCCTCAGCAAGTGACGGACGCAAGACCTGAGCGCATCATGGCTGACTGAACTGGAGGAAGCTTCTGGACCGCAGCCTCCAAGAATGGCTCCTCCCCTTTTACCAACAAGATACCATACGTGTGATGGAGGAGGCCACCTGGTCGTCCCGCAGCCCAGCACTCGTGTAAAAGTGTAACTCGCTGTACCGAAGCTCGGGTTCCTGAAGGGGACGACTGTATCAGTGTAAATATCTATTTATCCAAATATCTATCTATCTATCTATCTATCTATCTATCTATCTATCTATCTATCTATCTATCTATCTATCTAGTTGTGTTCTGTCATTACCATATTATATCTGGTAATAAAGTCTATTTTAATCACTTTACTTTGTGTCTCTCTTTTGAAATGAAGAGAATATCAAACCAGCCGGTGCTGCTAAATATTTGGCCTTACTAGCATTAGCATTAGCATTAGCATTAGCGGCGTTGGCGCCGTCCAGCTTTGCTCTGGTCGACGGCGTTGATGAACGTCCAGGCCCTACACGTGAGCTTTAGCATTCATATTTACCGTGTGCTGATTGGACAGCGTCATATCTGCGTGTTGTATAACTGAGAGGATTAGCTTAGCTTAGCATGAATAGCCCACTTTTATAAATACACTCGCCAGCAAAGTAAGTAGCTGTAATCTCGTTGCGTCAAACCAACCTGTTCAAATACATAAATCTGTTCATCGGATTATGTATGACGCATTAATAGCATGGCGTACAATATATGATATAATATATACACTGTCACCCATCAGCCATAACATTATGACCACCCGCCTTGTGTAGGTCCCCCTTTTGACCCGTAGAGGTCTGGACTCCACTATACCTCTGAAGGGTGATGATGTCAGCAGCAGATCCTTTAAGTCCTGGAGGGTGTGAGGTGGAGCCTCCATGGATCTGGACTTGTTGGTCCAGCACATCCCACAGATGCTGGATCAGACTGAGATCTGGGGAACCTGGAGGCCGAGTCAACACCTTGAACTGGTTGTTGTGTTCCTCAAACGTTGCTGAAGCATTGTTGCTTTGTGGCAGGGAGCATTATCCTGCTGGAAGAGGCCACTGCCATCAGGGAATACCGTTTCCATGGAAGGGGGGACATGGTCTGCTACAATGCTTAGGTAGCTGCTACGTGTCAGAGGAACATCCACATGGATGGCAGGACCCAAGGTTCCCCAGCAGAACGTCGCCCAAAGCATCACACTGGACCCCTTTTGATAGGTCCTGAGTACTGCAGACCAGGAACCCCCCACAAGAGCTGCAGTTCTGGAGATGTTCTGACCCGGTCGTCTAGACATCACAGTTTGGTCCTTGTCAAAGTGGCTCAGATCCTCACACTCACCCATTTTTACTGCTTCTAACGCATCAACTTTGAGGAAAAAAATGTTCACTTGCTGCCTGATAGCTCCCACCCACTGACAGCGCCATGGCAACCAGACATTCACTTCACCTAATAATGTTATGGATGTATGATATGTAATACGGTATATGCAGTATGATGTATGATATGTTGAATATATCATACATCGAATATCTGTGGAGTAGGTGTGAATCTGGTTGGCTGTCATAAACAAATTATGACAGCCAGAAGCCAAGCCTGTCTTAGCCGGGCTTATTTGAGCAGGGCTTTGTGTAAATAGCTTACTTTCATAAATATACCCACCAACAAAGTTAGCAGCTGTCGCCTCGTTGTGTCAAACCCACCTGTTCAAATCCATAACTCCTGCCCTAATGGCGCGTGACGCCCTGTATGTGCTGGTCACAGTGTAACATGTAATATAGAACATGTATGATCTGATATAAGCACAACATACAGTAAATAGTACGTGACATACAGTATTTTATGGATGGTATTCAATACAACATACAGGTACAACATACAGTCTATGACATACGGCATTATATATAACATTTATGATATACAGCATTAAATTTATACTAGATATTTGATACCTCATAATATTTGATATCTCACGAGAGCCCATGATGCATCGCAGCCGCTCTGCTGACTCCAGACGTGGTTTATCCATCTGTTTGTGTGTTTAGGACTCACGTGGCCGAGCTAACGGGCATGAAGTTACATGAGCTCCTCTGAGGCCTACAGGTCAGTCAGGCCTCAAAATACCCATCAGCCCCCTTGGCTGTTCACCAGCTGAGGCTTGAGCGGCGAGGAGGCGGCGAGGAGGCGGAACAGAGGAGGCGGAACAGAGGAGACGGAACAGAGGAGGCGGAACAGAGGAGGCGGAACAGAGGAGACGGAACAGAGGAGGCGGAACAGAGGAGGGAAGAAGAAGAAGAAGAAGAAGAAGAAGAAGGGTCGTCGTTGTCCTGCAGTTGCGTCTTTGCTTCGTCCAACAGATAAAGTAAGTGAACGCATCGTTAGAGTCATCATAAAGAAAGTGAACGCATCGCTGCAGTCATCATAATGCAAGTGAACGCATCATAAAGTAATTGAACTCATCATTCGAGTCATCGTAAAGTAAGTGAACGCATCTTTGCATCCATCTTCTACAGAAGGAAGTTCGGCGGCTCCGCTGGCTCTAGATGGCGCAAACGTCTGCGTCTCGTGTTTGGCCTCGGTAGAAGGTTCCGTCGGGTTCCGTCGGGTTCCGTCGGTTCCGTCGGTTCCGTCGGTTCCGTCTGTCCTCAGATTAAACAACGTCTGCATTTGCTGAGTACTTTTTATTCGGGTCGCGACATTTTAAGAACCAGAGGGTTTCACGCTAAGTTCCTCCATGAGCAGCTGGAGCTCAGGCTGATGTCTGCCTGCGGAACCCTCCATTACTCCTCCATCATCTCACTCGTTCCTCAGGAGCAGCTCTGACAGTTTTTTGAAACCCGTGGCTCCGCCGGTTCCTTCATACCTGAAGCGTCCGTATTTGTCTTTCTTCGAACCTCCTGAAGATTTTTTCCTCCTGTCGGTGAAAAGAAGCTCCACACCGACGGGAGGAGTTTTCGTCATGATAAAAAAAAGTTATCCTAATTAAACTAATTCTGAGATTTTCAAAATAAGGTTACAATATTGGAGTGTAATAAATATATTACACATATCAGGTGGGTTTTTATTGTCTTGATGCACTTTCTTGCTTCTTGGTGTCTTTTTTTTGAACTCCTTCTGTGATTTGTTGAGGGGCTGATGAGCTCGAGCTGCTGCTGAATAACGCCGCTGTGATCCAGTTTAGCATCAGAAGGTCAGATGGGTCAGTGATGGGTCGTGTTTGCCGACTGCGAGCTGCAGCCCCGCCAGGTCAGAGCTGCGAGCTACAAAGCATCAGAGGGCGGGATGGACGGCCGCTACATGAAGAGAGCAGCAGCAGCAACAGCAGGTGGCGCTGTGGGAACTTAATGACGGTGGCGTTTGTGGTTGGCGCCCTCCACGATGAATGCGGCGGCGGCGGGTGGCAGCGGAGGAGCCAAAGCTGCTCCGCCCAAGTTCAAGCAGAAAGAAACCAGACAGTTCAAGAGCAAAGCTCCCAAAGCGGGAGAGAAGGGGTGAGTCGCCATGGAAACAAAGCGCCGTGACGGTAGCGAGGAGCTCTCCGTCGTCGCCATCGTCTAAAAAAACGCCGATGATGTGCCCTCTCTCCGGTTTGGGGATGGAGGGCCTCGGAGGGGAGCCTGGGTTCATCAGGTCATGCGGTCTTGGGGGCTTCTGGGTTCACGTCCGTGTGTCCTGCAGACGCCGGCGTGGTCTGTCCCTGGGAGGCGTTCGGGGACATGGAGCTCAGCCTCCTGGCTCAGGCTGGTATCGCCTAGACCGGAGGGATGGGCTCTGATCCTGGACCCATCCACACCTTCTACGGCGCCCACCACGGCTGCATATGTGAATGTAAATGTGATATGAATGTGAATATTGTAGCACTACTTTGTTCAACTAACAAATTAAAAAGTAGCAGCTGTGAGGCTGAGCTTCGGCTGTTTGCTGACGCGTTCCAAACAAAACCAGGATGACTTCTTATTGCAGTTGAGTTGATTTATTGTTCCAACAAAGGCAACGAAGGAACTTGAAATTATATCGGCAAAAAATGTAAATGAACCAAAAGAACTCAAATGACAAACGGTGACGGTCAACAGAGAACAGTGACCCTCGCTCACCCCCATCGTCCTAGCCTATAGTGACCTGCCTGACTGCCCTGAGACACACACCTGATAAGCATCCAGCATAATTGGGAGACATACAGCTGATCAATCAATTAGCGTGGGAGGTGGGTCATGAAAACAAAGCGCGGGAAAAATAAACAAAAAGCAGAAACATTATACAAAATGCATTTTGGCTGCTACAGTGAATATGATGTGGGGTGAACATGGCTGTGAGCGTGAACCAAGAACCCAAAACTCAGACAGCTTTTAACCACCAAATGTGAGGAAAAGTTTGTTTTTTTTAAGTGTTTTCTGTTTTATTAGCTGCTTTTGAAATATGAATGTAAATGTGAAAATCGCCATTAAACACTTTATGTCATCACTCTGAATACAGTTACACCATCAATACTCAGATACATGTAGGTGGTCCTGAGGGTTCCGCTGGAGAACGACGTCTCAGCTCTTCTTTCTTTAACCAACAATATCAACTGCATTCACAAAAACAGCAACAACACACACCCATCAGCCAAAACATTACGACCACCGCGCACTCACCATAACTGCAGTGCAACAGCCCTGCAATCAATGAGTTCACTCTACTACTGCAAATGGTGCTCCACTACTGCATATGAGTCCTCTACTACTGCACAGGAGTCCTCCACTACTGCATACGAGTCCTCTACTACTGCACATGGTCCTCCACTACTGCATACGAGTC
>CAAKHG010045150.1:0-23844 GCA_901007715.1 Dactylopterus volitans
CACTCACACACACACTATGCCACCAGGAATTTGTGATTTGATGATGAAGCCCTGTTTTTCACCTGCACATTTTTCATTGTCAAAGGAGATCACACAAGCAAGAGCCTTATTGGCTCAGCTGGCAATGGTGGGGGAAAAAAAAAAAAGTAATTTCAGGCCAGGAGGAAGGCTGGAGGAGAGCTAAAGGAAGAGCTGACAGGAATGGACATTTGCAGCAAAGGACAACAGAGCGCCGACATCAGTGCAACATTGTTACCGCCGAGCAGACGTATAGTGGAGTCCGGTAAATTGGAAAAGCTGGTGGTCGCGAGATAAAGAAAGCAGCATGCGAGAAGCGATGAGGTGCTCAAGCAACAAAACAAAGCAAATCAACTGATTTTTCAATTTCAGCCCATCCGGGCCATTTCCAAAGCCCCGTTTATTTTATTTATTTATTTATTTATTTATTTATTTATTTATTTATTTGCGAAACGGGGCCACGCGCACTGAGAAGATGCTGGGAAAGGAAATCCATCTCCCGCTGAATATGTCATATCTTCCTGTCGCCAAAGTTTAGGAGGTCGTGACACAACTGCAAGAGGAGGTCAGCGAATGCAAACTGCCTCTGAAAAGGCGTCTCTGGTAGGTAACTAAGAAATTCAATATCCGCTTCAAAGACATTACTGCACTGTTGCAGGGAAGGAGATATGGCAGCCCGCGTGATGCAGCGAGGCAGAAAATATTTTAAATTCCCCCACATCTCAGAGAAAGCCGTTTGAAGCCGCGCTGTTCTTTCCAAGACCTCAAAAGGCCTTTGATTTCAAATTCAACTGACGTCTGCTGTCTGAGACCAACGGCGGGGGTGGGGGGTACACACACACAAAAAAAAAATATCCCACTTGCATTCTCTCTTAAATCTGAATTGTTTATATCCGCATCAAATTAAAAAAAAATGAATCTGCAGTGTGGAGGGTTTAGGCGGGGACAAACACGGCGGCCATAATTGGCCCAGGCAGAGCGCCGGTGGTACCGTAGACGGAGTAGGTGTGCGTGCAGCTGTAGAGGAGCGCCGCCTCTCCGAACACGTCCTCCGGTGCGACCGTGAGCAGCCTCAGTCCGTCTTTCGTCACCTCCAGCCTCCCCTCTGCGACGGACACACACAAACACACACGTGAGTCCTGTACGCAACAGCAATGCATTTCTGGATGTTTTGTTGAGTCGGGAACTTCTTGCTGTCTGAGATTAAAGATATGAAATCACCCCCTGAACCAAAATAAACAAGCAAAGAAAACATCCCTGGGAACGAGAACAGAACAAGTACCCTCTTTTTCATGTATTAGGTTGACATTTCAGCACAAAATCTCAATGCAGGTCACTGGATATTCCCCGAAGTGCCTGCACGGTCTTTCTCTCACTCAAACATGGCGACTCTGGCGTCATCGTGTTTGAGAAGCAGTGTCCGATTTCTGTCCGCCGGCGAAGACGATGAGAGTACTCATACCACCGGGGATGCTGACGGATACCCGCAAGCGCGCATTGGTGTTAGCACGGGTGGGGAGGGAACGACTTACCTTCTAAAACGTAAGCCTGAGCCCCGCCGGTTCCCTCCCGGATGACATAACAGCCCTGCTGGATGGCGGTGGGATGCATGCAGGCCATGATGGCTCTCGTTTCTCCTTCGTCGAGGTTCTTCAACAGGTCACTCTTCAAAAATGCTGCGCGAATCAGCCGCTGGGACCTGAGGGCACGCGAAGGGAGGATTTAAAAAGCAAACGTTTGAAGTTACAGTGTTTGACAACTGCTAGACGCATCTATTATTTCTTTCAAACCTCTTGTGAAAACCTTGATCATTTCATTTGTCACTTCGAGAACACTGCGTGCTCTTACTTGAGGCTTTTGTCAGAGGTTCTGTGGAAAACAGTAGCCAGGGTCACTGGGTCCAGGGTGCAGGACTCAGAAATAACTGTTTTCCTCTGAGCTCTCAGGTCATCCTTGCCTTCAGAGGAGCAAGCTATAGAGGAAAAACACGCAATAAGCCAGGTTTATGCTGCCTTTTGATGTCTTCGAATACGACGCACATGTTCTGTACCAGCAATGACTGCAGAGGGCCCGGGGAGGGAGACCGTGGCTCGGTAGCGGTCCAGTTCTTCCTGCAGCCGCCGAATAAGTTCGTCCTTAGTGTCCAACTCCAGCTCCAGCTCATCGATCAGTGTGTCCCTCTGACGAAGCTCCTCAATCTTCAGTTGCAGGGCAAACTGGAGGTCCCGAAGAGTCCCCATGACCTACATAGAATGTGCATTGTCCACACATAGAATAGATACAGAGTATTAAAAAAATAGATAGATAGATAGATAGATAGATAGATAGATAGATAGATAGATAGATAGATAGATAGATAGATAGATAGATAGATAGATAGATAGATAGATAGATAGATAGATAGATAGATAGATAGATACCAACACTTGGACTTCTTATTGTCTAGTTCCTGTTATTATTATTTGTTGTTGTTGTCTACCATTGTCGAATCTTAATGTCTATTCTTATTCTAAATGTACTTCTTGAACAGCACTGCTATGCATACAACCTTGCACTCCTAAAAATTCAACTTGGAACTCGTCCACAGACCTGTGCACAGTATATCAGAACAGGAAGAATTGCACATGTGAGTTCTAGTTTTGTGTGAGCAGACTTAAAACCAAATTCCAAATTCTTTGTTAGTGTGCACAAACCTGGCCAATGAATTTCTGATTCTGATTCTGGTCTTAATGAAAAAAAAAAAAGCTAACAAGAACAAATCATCCATCAAGTGTGCTGAAAGGACCATTAAGTGATGTGCTGTTGCAATACCAAATAAACAAAAGCAGCAACATGAAAACTCTCTAGAGTTTATATTTATTATTATTATTTTCTTTGAGTCACCGCAAACACAAACTATGGATTTTATTTCTGAGAATTAAACTGTAACACCCCCCCCCCCTCCCATTCAGGTATGCACAGAGCCACGCACACTGGGATTATTGTTATTGCCTTGGATGAGTTGGTGAAACCTGACAACACCGACGCGTGCTCCTGCAAAAATCTAACCGCTGTCTGCTATTACGAAACACACAGAAACGAAGATCGCTCACCGCAGGACGTCTCTCGTCCCCCCTCGCTCGTCCTTATCACCTCCGCGTCTCCCCGTGCGGCGGCGGAGCGACAGGTGCAGGCGTCCTCTCTCTGCCGCCCGAGTGGAGGATGGATCCCCTCTTGCTTCAGGGCTGCCCGGCGCTGGACGACAGGAGGCGGTCACATGACCAAGACAGCAGCGGCTGCCCGGGAGGGTGTACTTCGTGAGAAATGCATGGACTGGATCCCAACTGGGTCAGATGGTCTTTGGTGTATTCCTTAAACTGAGATGCTGGGAAGATGAGTGGGAGCAGCATTCATCTTTTTTCTTTTTTTTTTTTTTGTATCACTAAGGTACCGAAAACATGCGAAAGAGATTTAAAAGATTAAAATTAAAAAAATATCCGAGTTTTTTTTCTGTCCCTCTTTGCACCTGTGTAGATATATGTATGTACAGTTTATCAAGGTGTCTTATTTTAAAATCGATAAACTTGTGACTGTTTGACATAAATATTACTTTTGAGTCCACATATTATTTAATAACAAAATATATGTACTAGATACTGTTTGGACAACAATAAAGCCATAATGTTTCACATTAGAACGTTTTGAAATGACCTCAAAACGTTCTAGAATCAGATTTAGATTATCATAGACTATTATAATCTAGATCATACCTGGTCCGAGCACAATTTATCCGTAAATGGTGACTGATCTTCATGGTTGTAAACAGTGAACAGGTCGCTGCATTTTAGATTTTGTATCTAATAGAGCCTAATTTTCTCCTTTTTCTGTCTAAATTATTGAATTATTTAATTGTGATCTGGTTATTCTGGTGAGAAAAGGCCGAGTAATTTTGTTTATTCATTTACGGATGTTTTCCTCCGCGTGGACAGCGGCCGTAGTGCACTCCAGCCAGCAGATGGCGCTCGGGGCGGTATCACGCAGCAGACGGGCGACCGAGGGTCCGTAGTCAAAAGAAGAAGTCAAGGTGTTCTGAATCATTCCGACCCAGCAAAGTGACGTTAGCTGGGAATATTTTTGTCGTTTAACATTGACTTATCGCCGTGTGGTTGTGTGTAATTCGGAGTCACATCGAAAAAAATGATTCTTACTGTGAAGCCGCTTCAAGGAAAAGAGTGCAGCGTACATGTAAGTGAAGCTACCGCGCGGCTAGCTAACCGCTAACTGTTGTCTGCCTGGCTCAATGCGCAGCAGCAGTTAAAGCATCCAGCCCGGAGGTGCTAACGGTGATCGGCCAGTAAGCCAGTCCAGTCTCACGTTAAGTTGCCGTCGGTTGAAATATCTGATATAAAGAGTGTGGCTGTCTGTTTTCTCACAGTGGTTCAAGAGGAGGGGCTACAGATCAGTTCCGAATTGACGACAGTGTAGCTAGCTTGCTAACCGCAGCCATAGAATATGGGAAGGTTATTGAGCCATCACCACCATTATTCATTTTCTTGAATGCTTCCGCCAGTTAGTTAGAATTACCAGTAAAGTTTCACTTGTTTTTGTGGGATTTAGAAAGAAGCAGACTATGAAGTACGTCATTGAACTTTCATTATTATAGGTTAATGGCTTTCTTACTGTGCCAGACGTTTGTTACCGGGGTTTTTTGCACTCTGTGCTCGCTATTCGAGTCTGGACCGCAGTTTGTGCCTCTCGTGTGTTTGTGTTTTGGGAGAACGTTGCTTCATGATGAGCAAATCGTTTTAGTAGGATGCTTAGTTATCAGTAGATGTGGATCAAATGTTGTACAGTGTGTGGGATTGTGTGGCATGATTATAAAGTGCACCAGTGATCAGTCAAGACCTTGAGTTAATTTTTCCTAGCTCTTTCAAATTTTTGGCTAGGTAACTACCCCTACTAAACATGGTCATTGTTGTCCACGTTTGCTGTGTTTATGGTTCAAATATCACCATGTAAGGTCAGTCACTGTGCTCTATTCATAGTGATGTACAGAATATGTTAAATAGCACATTAGTTATAGTGGAAGGTTCATTTGTCACCCGTGTGTGCTACTTAGTAGTATGTCTTACGTAGGGTTGATTTTGCTATTTGAAATCCAGATTGATTGCCTAAAATAATGTAATCGTGTTGTGTGACGATATCTTGCTTATCTTTCAGGTGACTGAAGATGAAAAAGTCTCCGCTGTAAAGGAGCTGGTGTCTGAACGTCTCAACATACCAGCAAACCAACAGCGATTGCTTTATAAAGGCAAAGCGCTTGCAGGTAGGTTTGTCAAGCTTTGTGCTGACTTGCATTTGCTTGGTCCACCATAATATCCCCGATGTAAAACTAATATTTGACTGAGTACTATATTGCTTTCCACAGATGAACACAGACTAAGTGATTACTCCATCGGGCCAGAGGCTAAATTGAATCTGGTAATTCGTCCAGTGGGAGAGAGGACCGGAGTTTCAGGGATGTCTCCCAGCAGCAGTAGCAGCAGCAGTGGCGGCGGCGCCACCTCACATGGGGGCGTGTGGCAGACGGTGTCCACTATTCTAGCACGACACTTCAGTCCTGCAGATGCAGCAAAAGTTCATGAACAGCTCATTAAGGTATATATATATATACATACACACTCACCCACCACTTTTATCAAGTATGCGTGTTAACTGCTTGTTCTTACAAGTATCTCATCATTCAATCACATAGCAGCAAATTAATGCATTTCGGCACATCGAAATTATCAGACAGTCTGCTGAAGTTCAAACCGAGTGTCCAAATGAGGAAGAAGGGTGGTTTAAGTGACTTTGAACGTGTCATAGTTGTTGATGACAGACATGCTGGTCAGAATATTTCAGCAACTGCTGATCTGCTGGGGTTTTCATGTACAACCATCTGTGGGGTTTACAGAGGATGGTCCGAAGAAGAGAAAATATCCAGTGAGCTGCAGTTATCTGCACGAAAATGCCTTGTTGATGTCAGAGGAGAATGGCCAGGCTGGTTCAAGCTGATTTTTAAAAAGCAATTATTCAATTAACCACTCTTAAAAACTAAGGTATGCAGAAGAACATCTCTGAATAAACAACACATCATACCTTGAAGTAAATGGGCCACAGGAGCAAAGGCCTTTAATTAGTTGTACCTCGCTAATGAATTGGCGAGTGTATGTGAGAGTCATTGTATTCCAAGGTCAGTGCAAACAAGTAGTTGCTCATCTGTCTTGATATTTTCAGTATTTATAATTGCAAATTTTAATCATTTGGTGTTCTTCTACCAATAGAAGCTGCAATGTCAAAGTGTTCAGAGAGACAACATCAAATGCAGCAAAGTGTGTGGCTTAATTACTTCTGGTTAATGAACGAGTGGGCATTATTTAATTTTGTATTTATTTAATTTACTAAAACAGTTAAAAATGTAGCACAATTTCCTTTTGGATTACTAATGTATTTCCATTTCTATTAACTTAGCAGATATTTGGTTTGAGAAATAATTCTCTCATACAGCTCAGATATCGGAAGCTTGTCAACACCAACTGCATGAATAGTTGTAATAATAAGCAGCAGGGTATTAGACCCCTGTTTATAAACAGATGTATTTGTTAATCTTTTAACCCACTGTTTCTCCACATATTGTTTCTCCCCCTCCTTTAAGGATTATGAACGTTCACTACGACAACTTAGCCTTGACGACATTGAGCGCCTGGCTGGAAGGCTGCTGCACCCTGACGCCGACGGCATGGACACATCATACATGGACTAAGAAGGCCCAGCTAAAGTTGCTGTGATTGTCTTTAGAGATGTGCTCAGTGCGTGAAAACGCATCGAGTGTTCAGAAGTGTGAGGTACGCAAAATACAGTATCAGTCTCTCTCGCAGAGACCCGTGTGTGCCTCATTACCGGCGGAGGGAACATGGATAACACTGACTGTTGATTATCTCAGCAATAGGGCTTTCTTATTCAGGAACCAAGAACTTGGATAAGAAAACACAGCCACTCTTCGTCACTTATGTTTCAGTAATGTCACAAGACCTGTGCACACAATATCTGAACACAAAGGAAGCATTCATGCTGTTGGTTTTACATAATATCTCTGCCTGCTACAACTCCCAGGGGACACTAACTTGTGCCCGAGTGTATTTATTTCTAATGTCTATTGTATGTCTGAGTGTTTTGTGTTATCCAACCATGAAAAGCTAATAGCTGTTTTATCCTGCAACTAATGGTCGTTGTATGATTTGTAAATATGTTTATATATGCGAACATTAAAACGGAGAAAATAGACGGATATCTAACTTCCTGTTGTGTCGTTTGTTGATTTTTATTACATTTTGTAATATCGTGCAATAGAATGAACAGTTTGACTTGAATTTGTTAGTGTCTGTTTTAGTCTGTTCTGTAAAAAAAAAAAGGAAAAATCCGTTACATGGGTACAGATCAGAGCTGTATAAGGCGGGACCAGCGCCGTTTAACCAATCCACTGACGGAAACGCCTGCGATTCCTATTTTATGACCAATCAGATTAATGAAGAGCGATTCAGGGGACGCCCATAGAGTGCACTGACGTCTATGCCTTTGCTGGTAATTTTGGATTACCGGGGGGGGAAAAATCCGGTACTATTGACGCTCGTTTTTTTTCCTCTTCTAAGCATGAAGGACAGATACGCTGGATAAGGAGGGATATTTTCATTTAACAACGGTATGGCCAGACAGGCGCATCTGCTGGTACCGCCGCTTAGCTAGCTTTAGCGCAAAGCTAACACATCTCTCACTTCCTGCCTACAGCGGTTAGTCATGTAGCTAGGACACATCGGCTAATTTTAATAGTCAACCTCTCGGCCCCTTTCTGCCGCGTCGTTTCTCGCCGCGACACCAGGCCGCCTGGTCGGTGCCAGGACCAGCAGCAAGTCACCAACTTACCAGTTCTGTGTTGGCGTTAACGTTCGCCACGACACCACCGCGCGAGTGGCGCTGGAGCGCGCCGCGGCTGGGTGGTCCTACAGCCCTCAGTCTCATCAGGACCACTCCTGCTCTGGTCTAGCGATACTTTTGAACAACTGATTGTGCGATTTCTACATTTGCAGCGACATACAACTGCTCTGTCTTAGTTTTGTTGAAAAGAGCTGTTTTGTTTTGGTTTTTTTATGGGGGGGGAAAATCTGATCTTTGTATATTTCACGTGATGCACGGCGATTGGACGTTTCCTCCCTCCACTCTGCATGTTCACAATTGGTGTTTTTGTATGAAATTTGATGTCAGGTCTTCTTTGCCTTCCCAGTAATTGTGCCCGGTTTAGTGGAAGGATGGAGAGTCTGATCCCCACCATCAACCGCCTGCAGGAGGTGTTTCTCACAGTGGGTGCAGAGACCATCCAGCTGCCTCAGATAGTGGTGGTTGGATCTCAGGTGACTATGCACTCCAGCACAAATACAACTCGTGCCTGCCATGCTGGTGCAGTGACTGTAGCAGTGCTGGTGGATGTAATGCTGAGCTGCCCTCGCGTGTGTGTGTGTGTGTTGTAATAGAGCAGTGGGAAGAGCTCTGTGCTGGAGAGCCTGGTGGGACGAGATTTCCTGCCTCGGGGATCGGGAATAGTCACAAGACGACCCCTGGTGTTACAGCTCGTTAATGTCGCACCCTGGCAGGAGAGACTGAAGATTGAGAATGGTATGTTATGGAAAAAAATATCAGGATGTTAACTTAATTATTAAATGCGTAGTGTCAGCAGGACAGCAGGTTAGATGTTTCTGCCTTGGCATGTAGGCTGCTTGCATTAGTTAACGTTTATCATGGGCGTATTTACTCACAGTTTGAACTGCTGGTTTCTCCTTGTAGAGCCTCGGCCCCACTTTGCTAACAGGCACTCTTTCTTCCTCTTCTTCCTCAATGCTTTTTCAGGGAATGGGGTAAAACAAAATGCCCAAAACAGCTACCCAGGTCTCTTTATATTTGTTTGCATGGACTTAATGTTTAGCCTCATTATTTCCTCGCTCGTACATTGTAATCTTGTGGCCTTCATTTGTCTTCCATTTGCATTTGTATTCCTTTTTTTATATATATATATAATTTACCTATTCTACCTTTGTCGGAACATTTCTGTTAAATGACTTACCCTCATGTGTTTGTTAAGGTGTAAAAGCTGACGAATGGGGTACGTTCCTGCACTGCAAGAACCAGGTACATTTATTTAAGGCATTCAAATGATATGCTTGCCAACGTCCCCCTGTAGCATGAGCAACTGTAAGGCCATTATTGTTTTCCTTTTTTTTTTAAAGATCTTCACAGATTTCATGGAAATTCGTCGAGAAATTGAATCAGAGACTGGGCGCAGTTCAGGGGACAACAAGGTGAGGAGAAGGCATTTGTGTACGTGTAACGGCGTAGCTCTTTCTCACTGGATTCATCATCGTTTTATCCTTTGTTGTCTTGCAGGGAATCAGTCCTGAGCCCATTTATTTGAAGATTTTCTCCCCCAAAGTCCTTAATCTTACCCTGGTTGATTTACCTGGAATTACCAAGGTAAATAAAAGAGATTTTGATCTTCTTTTTTCTTGTTTTCAAACATGAACACACTACTAGACAATGATAGCAGTCGTTACAGATTCACAGCAAAGTGCTAACAGTGACACTGGCCGCCCATTGTTGCCTCAGGTTCCTGTTGGGGATCAGCCAGAGGACATTGAGTCTCAAGTGCAGGAGATGATCTTGTCCTTCATCTCCAATCCAAACTCCCTCATCCTTGCAGTGTCCCCTGCCAACTCTGACTTGGCCACCTCCGATGCACTGAAATTGGCTCGTGAGGTTGACCCAGATGGTAGGACATTTTCGCATACTGTAGGCGCGTCTTTCTTTTTCCGATTTCATTTTCTTTCCTCTCCATTAGTTCTTATTGCCATACGTGCTAAAAGCAGGAAATGCCTTTTAAATGTGCATGAAGAATGCCGTTTGCACACGTCATTTCAGGCAATTATGCCACTTAATCTTTTGGTACCAAAAGCACCCTGACATTTTTATGGCTTGTAGAGTTATTAATACTATCATGGTGTACTTTGAACAGCATATTGATGGATAATGAGAATCTTCCTGTAGTAATTGTCTGGGTGGAAGATAAGCCTCATGTGATTATGATGGTGTACTAGTTAGGATATTTTTTAATCTGAGCCCAAATGTTCCCTTGCTGGCCTCAAACCCTGCTTGATGAAACGATGAACATGAAGGAGTGTCCGTTGTTGCTCTATTTAAAATCTGTCTATTGATATCATGTTGTTTTTCATGCACAAGGTCGACGGACACTGCTGGTGGTCAGCAAGCTGGACTTGATGGATGCAGGGACAGACGCTCTGGAGGTCCTTCTTGGTCGAGTCATCCCAGTCAGGCTCGGGATTATTGGAGTGGTTAACAGGTTTATAATCATAATAAGCATACTTATTAGGTGTTGTTGAAAGCCTTTTTATTGTTTTGCTTTCGGCTTTGCCAGTCAGCCAGTTGGTATAGTGTAAACACCCTGATTATCTGATTACACTGTCTCTCCTTTAATCCGTGATCTTCCTAGGAGCCAGCATGATATCAATACTCAGAAGAGCTTGGAGGACTCAATGAGGGATGAGCAGGCCTTCCTGCAGCGCCACTACCCCTCGCTCGCCTCCCGTGCCGGGTCACGCTATCTGGCCAAAACCCTCAGCAGACTGCTCATGCATCACATCCGGGACTGCCTGCCAGACCTCAAAACACGAGTGACAGTGCTGAGCGCCCAGTACCAGGCCCGCCTCAACAGCTACGGCCAGCCGGTCGAGGACCACAGCGCCACCCTGCTGCAAATAGTTACCAAGTTTGCCAGCGACTACTGCAACACCATAGAGGGAACAGCCAGGCACATTCAAACCTCTGAGCTGTGAGTTTGACCTCTGCGCAGGAGTAAGGTCATTGCTGAGCAGCAGACAGTTCTGTAATGACCGCAGGCTTTGTTTCATGTTCTCTTTTTAGTCGATTTTCTCATTTACTGCAACATCAAATTCAGTACTTTTTGTTGCAGAATTCACCATCCACATTTACTTCCCCCAGCGTATGATGTGTGTAATGAGGGCAATGCCTTTGAGTGCCCTGTCTTGGGAGTATTGTATTTGTCGCCTGAAACGGCATCTGTTGGCACCTCCCTCTCCACAGCTCTCTTAGCACAAGCCAATTAAGTCATGTAAATATGTGTGGAGCTGATATTGACCTTTTTTCGGTTGACTGAATTTAATTTAGGAGCGATTAAGATTGCTGACACACAGCACTGAGAAAAAGCACCGATGTCACAACCGAATCCGTTTTCTTGTGCAGCTGCGGCGGTGCTCGGATCTGTTACATATTCCATGAGACCTTTGGCCGCACTTTGCAGTCCATCGACCCCCTGGCAGGTCTGACTGAGCTTGACGTTCTCACTGCCATCCGCAATGCTACCGTAGGTGTCTCCTGACCTCTGTGTATAGTATTTTCAATTCAGTTCTAGTCAGATTCTCTTGTTGGGAGGAATAGCACATTAATAGCAGAGCTCCTTTGTGTGTGTGTGTGTGTCTGTGTGTGTTTTATTTGTCCCCCAGGGTCCACGGCCAGCACTTTTTGTCCCCGAGGTGTCCTTCGAGTTGCTGGTGAAGCGGCAAATTAAGCGGCTGGAGGAGCCCAGTCTGCGCTGTGTAGAGCTGGTTCATGAGGAGCTGCAGAGGATCATTCAGCACTGCTCTTCCTTTAGCACACAGGTGAGCCAACACACACGTTTTAAATTGCCACAAAAACGGAATAGATCAATAGATCGTGACAGCATCATGCGAAAAGTTGGTCTGTTGCCAGGAGCTCCTGCGATTCCCCAAACTGCACGATTCCATCGTGGAGGTGGTGACCGGATTACTGCGGAAGCGCTTGCCGATTACAAATGACATGGTAATCCCCATTTTAGCGGAGATGATCCCTCAAACTAATGATCCTGACAAACATCCAAGAAATATTATTTGAGATATCTGATTTTCTTTCTCAGGTGCACAATTTAGTCGCAATAGAGCTCGCCTACATCAACACGAAGCATCCGGACTTCACTGATGCGGCGCAGGTCTCAGCATCTGTCAACAGTCAGCAGGTAGTTATTTGTCACTTGCGAAAGGAACATTCATCACTGACAGCTCATCACATCCAAACAGAACAGCCCCGCTCAAAGTTTGTAGGGGGATTCATATACACACAGCAATATTTTTCACACTTCAGTATCATCATATTGATAATGTTTGTGTCTGTTGCATATTGCTCTGTTTTAAAGGGGTACTTTACTTTTCATTTCTACTTACTATCGTTTTCAATTGATTTGTGTATAAGAGGCACGGTTTTGTTTTTCATATTGGGTCTACTATTTTTTTTTTTGTATATTTTGTAACATTTTTTGTTATATTTTGTTTCTTCCTTGCGTCTTTGTATTTGTACTGGCAAGGAGCAACTGTGACCATACAATGTCCTCCGGGGTTAAAGTATTTCTGATTCAGATTCCAGGCTCAGGAAAGGTTGCTCGACCACCTCTTCTTTCTTTCTTGCTGTCAGGCAGAGGCTCCTGATGGAGGGAAGCGGTGGAAGAATGAGAAGGCTACAGAGGATAAAGCACCCCCCGCAGGCTTTGGAAGCCCCAGCAAAGGCCAGGCCATTAACCTCCTCGATACAGTGAGTGGTGGGATTAGTTGTGGGACAAAAACACTTGGGTCGTGAATTAATTGCAGACCGTCAACTTTTCACTGCGGCCTTTTCCGACAGGCAGTGCCAGCATCCCGCAAGCTGAGTGCAAAGGAACAGAGGGACTGCGAGGTCATCCAGCGCCTCATCAAGTGCTACTTCCTCATTGTCCGCAAAAGCATCCAAGACAGGTCAGACTGGAGAAAGTCCAAATCACCGGGGAGCACTTTCACTCCCCATTTCATGTTCTGTTTGCATTGTCAGGCTCAGTTATTGTTACTGATGCTTTTTCTTTTCTTTTCTTTTTTTTTTCTCCTCCATTATTTTGGGCTGTGTGCCTGCAGTGTGCCCAAGACAGTGATGCACTTCCTGGTGAATTTTGTGAAAGAGCATCTGCAGAGCGAGCTGGTGGGTCAGCTTTACAAACAGCCTCTGCTGCAGGAGCTGCTCATCGAGTCACAGGACACCGCACAGCAGCGGACAGAGGTTTCTCAAATGCTCGAGGTAAAACCGGCTGATGCTTTTTTTTCTCCCTTTGAATAGCGTCTGAACTTCTAGAGCAGAAAGTGCTCTTATTTTATCTTGTATTTCAGTGCCATAGCTGTAACGACCTTTCTTTTTTTTTCTCCCCCTCTCCCAGGCACTTAAAAAAGCCAATAACATAATCTCTGAGATCCGGGAGACCCATCTATGGTAGCAGGAGGACCACAAGCCCTACTCGAGTGGCATGTGACAGATTTGAGAGTGTGAGAATGTATGTGAGTTTACAGCAGAGTATCTGTGTAACTGTGGCAAAAACACGATTCTCTCATGGACCAATGAGCATAGCACATGTAGATCTACTTTTCTCTGTCAGCTGTCGCCCTGACCAGTACACAAGGGCTTTTCACTGTGAACCTTGTGTAGTGACAGAAATTCAACACTCAGGCCAAAAGTGTTTTTCTCAGCTATTGTAAATGTGAAAGAGACAGCGGGGAACAAAAACCTCTCTTGCGCGATTCTTTCAGAATTCTTTAAATGTAAATTTATATGCGGCGTATGTAAGTTGTTTTCAAGCTTGTTGGTTTTTTTTTCATTATTTTTTTTTTTTGATTGTTTGTTTGTTTTTTTATTATTTTTTTTCAGTTTCCAAACACTGGCCGTCCTCTGAGCCCGTGTAGCAGGTGCTAAAACTATGTTGAATTAAATGTGTTCTAATTTAAATCCTCATTGTCACGGCAATACTTGCTTATCAGAGAAGGCGTAGAAGACGAAAACCCAGCTCAGTTTAGTGAAACGCTGAGTGGCTGTTGTGCAGACAAGTTAAGTGCAGATAGTTTCTCATGTCCCGTATTGCTCAATAATACCGAGTTATTGTTTGTTGTTACATTTGCATATTCTCCAGTTCGTATTGTTGACTGGTGCACTGAGTAGTCGTAAACAATGTGACCAAGCAACACAGACTTCCTTCTGTGACTTTAAGAGACGATTACAGTTGGACAGCAACTTTAATATTTGGTACGTAGAAGTGAGTTCAGATCAAAGTGTCGAGCAATTGTCTAGAGATGATATTAGAAAATTATGGCACTTCATCATTTTTTTGTGGCTTTAGATCCTGATGATATGACTCAAACTTCCCCTAATTTCCTCTCCATTTTTAAGCATTTTCTGCTCAGGGAGAGATGATCAGTGACCCTCTCCAACAGAAAAGTCAAACTGCCCCCGGTGGTTCAGAGAATAATTGCGGAAGCCTCCCACATGTAGGCTTCTGCACTCCCGCATGTGCCGATGTCCCCATATGAACTGAGCTGAACCGGTAACTCAAGTTAGTCCGAGACATTTTCCTCTGTAACTTACCTTTTTCTAATCCTTGATGTGTAAAAACATTTTCAGTTTGTTCGTACTGATTCCTCCCCCAAGTGCTGTAGGTTTTTATGTGAATCTGTTCTCATAGCCAAAATAGTTATCCTGAAACAAAAGAATAGACTTGGCAAAGGAAGACCTGCCTTTGTGTGTCCATCAGACTCCTTCTGTGTGACCAGGAAGCAAACTGAACCTCCCTCAGTCTCTCTTTTCTGACGGCCCTGAATAAGTTTGCATGTCTGTGTTTTGTATGCATGTGTGGATGTATGAATGAATCATTCATGTATATTTTGTATTATTTAAATGTATTATATTATCATGTGTCAGCTGCCTCTGAGTTCTCGCCTGCCAATATTTGTGGTACATGTGCACTGAAGGATGTCTTTTGAGATCGGGCGGACTCATTAAATCCAAAATGAGCATACAGTAAAGAGTCTGGGTTTTATTGGTGACATGCAGTCATACCGATTGATCATTTTTCATAAGCTGTGTTTGTTTGTTCTTGCCCACAGTGCTGATGCCATTAGACTCACTCAGCTTCACTTTATTGATTACAGCTGACAAAAGGGTGGTTGCTGCCACGCCGACAGGATGAAGATGGCATGTCCTGCAGGGTGCCAAAACGCACGCACGCACACACACACACACACACACACACACACACTTACAGTGCACACTCTCTTTCTCTCTCACACACACACACTCACATTGCAGCAGCCGCTATTGAATGTATTTCACAACAGAGTTATCTGCTCCCATTTAGATGATAGATTGTTACCTTAAGATGTCAATGCAACAGGACTTAAACGTGAACAAAGGGCGAGAAGTGAGATGACTGATGAGTTGATTCCGCTGCTAAGAGCGCCGTGCAAGTCATTAATGTTAGATTAGAGTGAGTGAGGACACCACAGGAGATGCCCCAGTCCAGGAGCAACCATTATTGGCTCAATGAAGGAAATAATGGCAAGTTAAATCTCTGAATTCACAAACCCCCACTAAGTATTTGTGGTGATATACAGCCAGTAGTAAAACTGCAATAAAGAGAGCCGGGTTGAATGCCTTTATGTCATCAGCTACGAGAGCTCTGTGCTTGAAAATAAACATAAACCACAAGCTAATAAACTCCTATTTCAGATAATTATTGTAAACTGCACTTTGTATCCCACTGTAGCCAATTATTCTGATCACCCTCCCATAATGCTCCCTACCAGCTGAGAGGAGGCTAGACCATACCAACTACGGATGGGAGGGGTCTCGGCCGCGACATCCCGACGAGGCATACCAACCTGATGTCATTATTCCAGATAAACGGGGGCTGAAACTATCAAAGGCCAATCTTA
The DNA here is from genome assembly GCA_901007715.1 of Dactylopterus volitans. NCBI lineage: Eukaryota > Metazoa > Chordata > Actinopteri > Syngnathiformes > Dactylopteridae > Dactylopterus > Dactylopterus volitans. Next base: position 15,912 of record CAAKHG010045150.1, read on the forward strand.
ACTCATCTCTGAAATTCCTGCAGGCTTATCTGCCTTCCGCTGCTGGTGCACGGAGGGGTTCAGGCTGCGTTTGCCTCCTCGCCTCTCATCCAGTGGTGAGCTAGTCAGCAGAGCAAACTGAACAAAGCCATGGGAGAGAGAGAGAGCGCGAGCAGGAGAGAGAGCGAGAGAGGAGCTTCTGGGGAGAAATGTCTCGCTGACTCTGTCGCCTGGACAACCGGGTAAGAGAGGAGGGGAGGGAGCGGGAGAGAAAGCACTGGGAAGCTTAAAAGGAGAGGAAAAACAACACATTATTAACTGCTGAAATTAGAGAATTCCTGTGGAGTGTGTGTATGGTGTGTGTGTGTGTGTGCGCGTAAGGAAGGAGTGGGGGGGGGGGTTAGATGCCCGAGTGTCATTCTCTCGTGAGGGTTCCCTTGGTATCTCTCCTTGATGAGTTATTAATTATGACAATAAAACGTGATTATTTTTTTTTCCTCGCCAGAACATGGAGGAGACGAAATTACTGAGAACAAGTTCATCACATTTCAAGTGGACCCAGAAGGCCTGAAGACTCCACCTGTAATTCTGGTCTCATCAGCCTCAGGTAAGACTCTCTGAATGTTGCAGAGGTGCTTTTAATAAGGATGCGTTTGTCTTTCTCGGCCGATTTATACATTAAATTAGTGATTATTAGAGGCAGTCAACTGTGTAGATATCCGGAAAATGCAAAACCTGAACGCGATTTAACAAATTGAAAGCCCATCCTGTCGGCTTGTGGGCAGCACTGCTCGTCAGAGCTGAAGAGGACAAGTTTGATTATGTGGCTGAATTTTTATTTTTTTTATTTATTTATTTTAGATTTATTCTCCCAGAGAGAAACTACCTTCAGCACAGTATCGGGCTCCTTCAGATATTGCAGAGATATTGCATGGACGTTTCATCCACCGTGCGCAGAGCTTTGCACTTTGTGAGCATGAATTTATCAACATTAAGAAAATGAGCACTGTGCAAATAGATCCGGCGACTTGCACCATGGACTCGTGGAGCATAAGAAATAAAGGCATGTCCTCCGTGAATACACCGCTGGGCAGCGGCATGCATAAGGAATATATTCATAGAGCGCAAGTGGTGAAATCAATGCACCTTTAAACAAGGGGGGTGTGCTGCCTGAATGTGCGTGCGTGTGTGTGTGTGTGTGTGTGTGTGTGTGTGTGTGTGTGTGTGTGTGTGTGTGTGTGTACGGGGGCCAGGATTTGATATCTATATTGGCTGAGATGGTGGGAAGATAAACTGGAGGAGGGTGTGTGTGTGTATATGTGTGTGTGGGGGGGGGGTTATTTTTAGCTGCCGTCAGTAATGAAGGTTACAAATCTCTCACCTTCGTGGGTAAGATAGAGAAACGGTTGCGAGATTGACAGGAGGTAAAGGGCAAGAGAACGAGGGATGAGGAGCGAAAAGGAGGGATGAGAGGGATGATTATAGGTGAGGGGTTCGGGCTCGCAGCATGCTGGGATTTCTCAAAGCTCCCGTCTCACCTCCCTGACTCAACCCTGAGATGAATCAGAGGGTGGAAAAAAAAAGAAAAAAAAACGCTGACACTCAGGTTGTCTGTGTTTTCATTGGAGAAAGACACACTGTTCAAGAAATTCTGGTCCGCCGGAGTTCGCCCTCCTGTTCACTCACAACTCGCTGAACACGACTTACCCGCATAGACGGCCCGGATACGGCACGCTCCATCAAATACAGCCGCCATATCTCTGACAAGCAGCCAGGCACAGCTTGACTACCTGAGCAACACTTGTTAAAAAAAAAGAAAAAAAAAGAAAGCAAAATAAATAAAAAAAAGCTTAAGTTCCCAGCAGAGTGATACGTGAGGGCATGCGAGGTTATCTTATACGCAGTCACACTCGATACACAAGCACTCGCCTTACACCCCGCAAACAGATGTTGCTTTAATGCCTCATTTCAGGCCGCTCAGTGCATTCATCTGTCTCACTTTTATTTCATTTTATTTTTTTTTCAGTCAGAAAACCGCTCTACAGACAGAATAATGCCGCCTTAAGTTAATTAAGAGTGACATTGTTTGAATGCAAACCATGAGGGAGACATCTTGCGTCCCCATAAACACACAGCGGAAGATGCCATTTGCGCATCTATTTTTAATCCACACCTGCGCAGCCTCTAAACCGACTGCGTGCTCCTAATCTTTGCAGAAAAATAGCGGTGTCGAACAATTCTGGCAGCTTGTAAACACATTAGTTCTGCCGAGCGCCGCACTGCTCGCAGTGCTGTGCAGCTGCGCGCCGCTCATAATTATTGTACATGAGGTGCTGCGTTCTCGGATGCAAAGAAGCATCGGGCGCATCGATAGGAGGGATGAGGATTTGCCCCAGAGGCTGTGCATCACTGTAGTTATCTGCCGTCAACTGTACCTGCATTCTGTCTGTTGGAGGGTACACAGCGAGCAATAGAGGGTTCAGTGTAAAGCCCAGAGCTCTGCCTTCATGTCTAATGGGCGCTGAGTCTGCATATCACTCTTTAATGAGCTCCTCACACTGTCAGAGTTTGACATCTGAACTACTTGCCAGTCTGTTTGATGCCGTAATGGTCACTGAAATGGAGCTATGGAGAAGTTTATGCATATTAATCAGCGGAAAGCAGGGTGTCTTTTTATAGAGGCGGTGGCCGTTTGTTTGAAGGTTAAGGGCTGGTGTTCGTGTGTGTGTGTGTGTGTGTGTGTGTGTGGTGTGGGCGTGTGTGGTGTGGGTTTGTGTGGACAGTCGTTCATGCTCCTTTCTCCCCCTCCACCGTTTTCTCTCCACATCTCGCTCGTCGCTTGATGAGCACACCCTAATCAACACATGCAGGAGAGGGAGATGCAACGCAGCGGGGATGACAATCTAATCTAATTACCAAAATTAGCATTAGCATAATTCCATCTCGCCATCACTTGACCAGACAAAACATTATTAGAGCGGAGGAGATGGAGGGGTGGCTCGCAGGAAACGGCAGAATAGCGCTCAAATAACAGCCCGTGATTGTTGCAGACGAGCAGTAATGCAGCCCGCCAGTCGGAACAAATTATGATCCTTCTCATTTCAGAAATACATGATACGGCAAACCAAAGCCGGATAAAAAATAAACATGTGACCTTGTTGAGACTGCACGCTTTGTGCTGGGTACAATGCAAACGTATGAGCTCTCTCGGTCGACACTTTTACACCGTGAACGAATCACCCCTGTAAGGGGAGTTCACGTTCACGCTGCATGTGTGGGCTGGCGCCGTTCTGCCGCTCTGCCATTGAAAGGTGCGCTGGCGTCCTTTTTGTGTTCAGTAAGATGACATCTTAATTAATAAAGGAACACTTGTGCAGATTTTCAAAAAAAAAATGGCCCAGTAGCAGGCCTTTTTTTTTTTCTTTTTCTCCCCACAGAACATTAGACACAGTGCAGCTCGTGGTGCTCAACTTGCCAGCCTTCTTATCGGTCTCATTCAAGGAAAAATCCATCATAGAACTCCATTAGCATACACAATATAAGTCCTGTGGAGATTTCCATCTTCATTTGAGAACATTAAAAAGTGTGAAACTACAGCCTGTTACTGATGCGGCCATAAAACACACTCACGAGCCACTCCATCATCAGTGTAGTGGAGCCTGACTCGCGTTGACCGAGCCGTTCCTGATTTTATGCGGCAGACATGAGCACTTTCTTTTTTCTTTTTTCTTTTTTTTTAAGCGCCACCGCGAAATTAACTTAAAGTCAGGTGTGCGGGCACAAACACGGATAAATCAACAAGTCTCCAGTTCATTTCCAGCCCGCGGGGTCTTCTTTTTCTGCTCCCCATAGTATTGATTACACTGTATAATTTGTAAATTCTTCTTGTTCACGGAGGATTTTCACAGCAGCCACGCGGCGAACCATCTTTTACACATCTTTTTTTTTTTTTTTTTTTTTTACCTGGCTGACCTTAAAGTGCTGTTCCAAAGAGAAAAGATCAATCGCTGCAGTTAGCAGGCTCGATGCCACCTGAATGCAAACCGTCTGCAGTATCTTGTGTGCAGGGGAGGAGAAAAATGTCACCGAATGGCACCATGAGCCAAAAGCCGCCCATCACCGATGATAAACCTTCTTTTTTTCCCACAACTCCGTCTGATATCCTACTCGCTCTTCTTGTCAGTAATTAGACAAGTGAGATGATTTAATTTGCTGCAGAGCAGAGAGAGCCACCGCTGAAATGCATAAAGCTACCAGCAGACTCCCTCCAGGTGATAATGGTTTGCACAAGCTGACAGAGAGTAGAATTAAGTCACAGCTTTTAGCTTGTCTAACCCCCCACCTTCCCCAAGCTCTTGTGTTCAGCATTTGAAAGCAGGTCTTAGTGAGCCATTTTCTCTTTATAAACCCAAGAGGGGGAAAAAAAAAAAAGAAAAGAAAAAGTATCTCCTCGCCTCATTTTTCTCCACCAGCTGCATGAGGAACCAGCCTTCGTGCTCATGCCCTTGCTCGCCGGCTGCAACTCTGGAAGTTACCTTGTCCTTCATCTTGTCAAACATGTCAACTGCCGGTCGCTTAAACATCTATTTCGCGCTCGTCGTGTTCACCCCGCCGGAGGAGACAAAAGCGTGCTGCAGCGAATGAGCGATGATCACGTGCTGCTGTGTGTCCCTGACAGGCGCAGGCATGGATGTGGAGGATGAGCCTCTGCTGTTTCAGACCAGCTGGGGGGAGGAGGATGAGGGGCAGGGGGAGGAGGAGGAGGAAGACGGGGAGGAGGAGGAGGACGGAGTGGCGCATGCAGCAGGACAGAGCTGTTTCTCTGGGGATGCCGGGGTGTCTGGGGTGTGGAGGGCAGTGGGTTGGGTGTACACGCAGCCCTGGGCCAGCGGAGCGGTTCTGGGCATCGTTGTCCTGCTGCCCTGCACACTTTTTGGCTACATGCTCTTGTACTGCCCTCCGCTGGACATAGATCTCTCCTACAGTGCCTTCGAAGTTCACAGTCACTTCTCCGCCGAGCGCTTCGACGCCCTCACCATCGCTGTGAAGACCCAGCTGGGGTCCTGGGAGAGACGTAGACGAGACTTAGATGAGGGTGAGTCTGAGGCCTTGCAGGAGCTTCTGCTGGAGGGGCTGCGTGTCCGGGGAGCATTCAGCAGGACAGTTAATGAGGGCATTGGGTCCTTTGCGCCTCAAAACAACTCTCTCCAAGCAGACGATCAAAAGAAAGGAGTGAGCAGAGGGAGAAGGACAGTGCCGGTTTTGGATCAGGTGGAAATGTTGAAGCGCACGAGCTCAGATCACAGAGGAGCGGAGAAAGAGGGGGGGTCACCCGTGAGGAGGCGCAGGTTTGCCCCCAATTACTACTTGCAGAGCCAGGCGCTGTGGAGGATCGAGCTGGTGTTTGTCGCCCAAGGGGACGGCGATCGCAACATCTTCACCCCGGAACGCCTGCAGACGATCCACCACGTGGAGCGTCTGCTCATGCAGCACCCGCAGTTCCATCAGTTCTGCTGGAAGCCCATGGAGGTGTTGAGGGATTTGCCGCTGGGGCCGTCCTACTGCTCCCCACCAAGCTCGCTCCTGTCTTACCTCTACCCAAGTGAGCGCGGGGGGAAGATCTACTACGATGGCATGGGTCCAGATCTGGCAGATGTCCAAGGTGAGCCCGCAGGGAATCGCCAGCATTTTTTGAAAGTAAAGGATCATATATTAAGGGCCTAAAAAGAGTCTTGATTTGCAGGTTCTCTGAGTCTGGCCATCACCCACCCGCAGTTCTACTGGTACGTGGACGAGAGTCTGTCCCCTGAGCGTCTCTCCTCCTCCCTCTTGCGCAGCGAGATCCACTTCGGCGCTCCTCTTCCGTCCTACTACTCCCTGCAGGACCGAGCCGACGAGCAGAGGACCCGCTTTAAGAACTTTGTGGTCCAGTACGCAGATACCCTGGCCAAGCAGTCAACCAGGTGAAGATGAGTCAGCACAGCACAGGTCGTCATTCCTTCCCTCTCAGGTGTGTCACCTTGCTCTCATGTGTCCTGCGTCTGTCCCAGCCAGGTGAAGGTGCTTTATGGGGGAACGGAGCTGTTTGACGATGAAGTGCGACACACCTTCCACAATGACATGATGCTGGCTGTCATCAGCGGAGCCTGTATTACCGTGCTGGTCTATGTCCTTACCTCATTCTCCGGTGCAGAATGCATTAATATTCGCATCATAGTTGACATTATTGCAGAGACGTAGCATACACCAATCAAGCATGACAGTGTGACCACTGCACGTTTGCCACAGAATATCATGCAACCGCCCTGCAGCAAATTGTTCAATGACTGTTACCGGGACTGTAATTTGTGATGCTGTTGAACTGCACTGGCTTATACTGAGGGGTGCCCCTAATATTTCGCCACCCTAGTGCATATGAGTGGAATTACCAAAATAATAGGGACACCTCTTAGTATAACTTGGCACAGTTCAACAGCATCACAAATTACAGTTCCAGTATCAAAACATGTCGGCGCCTCTCTCAAAAAGGGTAAAAAAAAAGAAAAAAAAAGAAATTAACATAAAAATCCTCCTGGAGGGAGAATTTTATCGCAGGGCCGTTGGTTATGATCTATGACTGCAGTGGTCACAATGTTGATTGGTGCAAATGTTAGTTTTTGCCCTCTCAAAGTCAGTTTTGCGGACGACTGCGTATGATTCACGCCTTTTTTCATCTTCCAACAGTGTTTCTGACTTTCTTCGGACTGGCGAGCATCGGCCTGAGCTGTTTGATGGCTCTTTTCTTGTACCACGTCGTCTTTGGCGTGAAGTACCTGGGCATCCTCAATGGAGTGGCAGCCTTCGTTATTATTGGCATCGGTAAGAGAAACGAATAAGTAACAGCAATGATAGGAACGCGTATTGTGAAACCCGCTGTCATTGTGACGGTTCGATGAGGAGACTGATGGCGCTGCCATGACTGCGTGGTCGGTGTGAAGTTACCAACAGCAGCTGGAAATAAGTTAGCACAATGCCTGGATAGTAGCAGCTCCAGGAAACAGTCGGCCCACCATCACCTAGCAAACACACTAATAAACACACAATATGTCGTGTCTTGAATATGTATGCTAACTTAAGTTTTTCAAAATTCTAATGCCTCAGACTATTTGTGGATGGGGGGGGGGGGTTCTTACTGGAGTCTTGTATCTTGTCCACACCGAGTGGCAGCCAGTGAGGAGGCGGTTGCCAGCTTTTTTAGCCGGCTAGCTTCATTTTTAGACCAGAGAGAGACGCCTCTTCTACAAGACCACAGCAGCCTGTGGTATCGGTCCTCTCATCTAACTCTTGCAAATGAGTGTTTTGTCAGACGACTGGGTCTCTGCGGTGCAGTAAAATGTCTTAAAATGTCTCAAAAAAAAAAAGGAGCTGCTCCAGTCTTGCTTTAAAATTCAAGAGTCTAAAATGGTTTCTGTTAATGTTGATATGGGTAAGTGCTAGCTCAGCAAAATCTGACCAGAGAGCAGCACATTAGGTTGCAGTCCTTGTTGAGAATCATCAGTGTGCCTGCTTATGCAAACAAATGCTAAGATGAGAAACTCTCTGGTTTAAGGCAGTAGAGTATAACGATAATGATAATAATTAATAAAAATGATTAAGCCCCATAAGAATCCACCAAGTAATGTCGTACATCATCCAGTATTGTTCTGCTTCCAAGCCCTTCTGGGAGTTTTTTCTTCCCTCATGTGCTTTGTACTGTTTTAGCCAGTCGGGATGTACAGGCGGACTTTAATTGTATTCCTAAAAGTCTTAACTTTAACTTGTTGAAACCTGCATAAAACCCTCCAGATGACGAATAAGCAGCAATTCCAGTGTAGCCACTGTGATACATAAGTCATGAGCGGCTCTTTAATTTTCTGTCTCACTGTTGTTCAGGGGTGGATGATGTATTTGTGTTCATCAGCACCTTCAGACAGGC